>CABFOV010001348.1:97603-121785 GCA_902141375.1 Timema poppense
CCCACCAGTGAAAAAACTGTGGCGAATACTATATATTGCCATTTTAAATCTAGAACCTACGTATATCTAATTTTAGTGGCGATTTTTTAAAAATAACTTTAAAAAGCTACTGTATTTTATAATAATCAGGAAATGACGTCATTGTGTTAGTTTTTCCTTATTTTATTTTAATTTGAAAAAAACTGTTAACGTGTTTTGTTTTTTACGATAAAGTTAGGTATGCAGTATACAAATGGTATACAGTGAGGTATAAGGTATACTACACTTCCAAGAACTTAAAAACCTGGATTTTCATAAAGATTTGAAATATTCTTTCATTATATTAACATTCTCCCAAATAAAAACAAAAATATCTATTTTTGGGACATTTTGACACCCCTCTACATTTTTTGTGTATACGGTTGTACGCGTCGCACACGCCTTAGACCGGCCCTGATCAAGTTAAAAAATAAGTTTTCGTCTAGATCAGCGTTTTGACCGCTACCTCTGGTGGCGTTAAAACCATCTAGCGGTGGAAACGCGAATCAAACTACACCAGGGGTTAACAGGCAGCTATGCCTAAATGTCACAACAAGTGATTCAGCAGGAATAACACTTTTACTCAAGATGGTATCACGTTTTGCAATAGTTTCATTCACTAACTCAGGTAGTTCATCAAATTAAACCACAAACATTCTATAGTACAAAAATAACTTCTCTGGGTACATTCTGTGATTCATAAACATAACATTAAACTTTCCGGTTGAGAGATGGTTCGATAATGTGGGGTGAGTCCACCAACGTCTCTTTTGACGAGTTTTTTTGTTGTTGTTGCGAATTTCCTCCAACAAAATAAGTCCCGCAATACAGCCAGCCTGTACAATCCGATTGTAAAACATTCTGCACAAGTGGAAGCAACAACCGTGGCATTTAAACCGCTAGTGTAGAATCAGCAGCGCTATGGTAGCTGTTTAACAGTTGCGTTTTGACAGTCAGGTGTAGATTCAAGAGTTTGGCGGCATAAGCTAGCGGCAAAACCTCCGCGTTTTAACCTCTAATGTATAATCGGCCTAAGAGAAATAGAGCATCGGTACGATTGTGTACATACTTTTGTCCGCTGTATTCCCTCATGCGTCATAGGAATCCTCTAACAATATTGGCCACATTATGTCACTTGTGGACATGGGTAGATTAGGTAAGTAAGGTTGAGGTACAGGCACAACGATAATATTATATATATTTCTGTAAAGGATTCAAACCCGTTAGCTTTGACTTAATGAGCCATTGTTAATAAAGATCAAAGTTCAATCGTCCACAAACTACATTTGCTCGTTGACCTTTGAGAGGCATTTTAAGTGAGTATATGGGGATATCAGGAAGGTGTATATGTCCGCATATAACACAAGAGCAAGTGAACCTCAACTTACTTGGTTCTCAAACGTGGGACATTTCCAAACAATAAGCGTCTGGCTACAAAACAAACCACTTCACATAGCTTGCTGATAGTTATAAAAAAGTATAAAAATAATAAATTAAGAGTAAAGTTCCTTCTCTCTACCTTAAGTAGTATTAAATTAATAGTTCCGGATAATTTTTGAAGTTCGAGATAACCTCTATGCTTGAGGTCTTTCATTTAACAAAGTGGGACTTTGAAATCTACTGAGAAGTAAAACACTTATTTTCAGTTTGGTGTGCTGGGGGGAGCGGAGGGGGGTCTTCATCCGAACCATGACTCAGGATACATCATAGTAGAAGTCCTAACGCGGTATAAAGCGCGTCTCAGGTTGCATTTCTTTGCTAACGAAGGTCGACTGCTGGTCGCAAGGCCACATCTCGGATGGTCTTCCGTTGACAACGAAGGTCGACTGTTGGTCGCAAGGCCACGTCTCGGACGGTCTTTTGTTGCCAACGAAGGTCGACTGTTGGTCGCAAGGCCACGTCTCGGACGGTCTTCCGTTTCCAACAAAGGTCGACTGTTGGTCGCAAGAGCGCGTCTCGGACGGTCTTCCGTTGCCAACGAAGGTCGACTGTTGGTCGCTAGGGCGCGTCTCAGGCGGCCTTTCTTTGCTAACGAAGGTCGACTTTTGGCCGCAAGGCCACGTCTCGGATGGTTTTCAGTTGCCAACGAAGGTCGACTATTGGTCGCAAGGCCACGTCTCGGACGGTCTTCCGTTTCAAACGAAGGTCGACTGTTGGTCGCAAGGGCGCGTCTCGGACGGTCTTCCGTTGCCAACGAAGGTCGACTTTTGGTCACAAGGGTGCGTCTAGGATGGTATTTCGTTGCCAATGAAGGTCGAATGTTGGTCGCAAGGGCACGTCTAAGATGGTCTTTCACTGCCAATGAAGGTCGACTGTTGGTCGCAAGGGTGCGTCTCGGATGGTCTTCCGTTGACAACAAAGGTCGACTGTTGGTCACAAGGGTGCGTCTAGTACGGTATTTCATAGTGAACGGAGGTTGACTGTTGGTCGCAACGGTGCGTCTCAAACGGTCCTCCTTAGCAAACGGAGGTTGACTGTTAGTCGCCAGGTAGTACCTTCCTCGAGAGCTGGAACAAGAGACCGCAGGGGGCTCTAAGCTTCTCTAATGGTATATGAGTATTTCAGAATCTATCTAGGAATTGTTAGATATTTCTGGGTGTCTCTATAAGACTCTTGGAGCTTTTAGGGACTTTAGGGTTATCTGAGTTTCTCTGGGTGTATATGGGTTTTTATGAGCAGTGTCTTTGAGTGTCTTTCTGAGGCTATAAGTATTTATGGGAACATATAGGGGTCTATGAGCATCTCTAGGTGGTATAAGAGCCTCTAAAACAGTCATGTTAAACTTGGGGATCGCGAGCCACACTCGGCCCGATCCATGATTCTGTGCATCCCATCGATTTAATGATGAACCGAAATGCAATGCGGTTCGATTGTTATTTTTATAAATATCGTATAGATAGTATTAGTGAATTTTATTTCTTGTCACATATGATTTCATTAAATTCATAACATTGAACAGAGACGCTGTTTTTTAAGGCTTGATGCAAAATAAAAATATTTTTGGGTAAAAAAGCGTTTCTAGTTTATAAAGTCAAAATTTTATTTTTATAATAAATGTATATTTATTTGAATTATTTTTTACGAACACTGCACACAAGGTTGCATTTTTATAATTCGGCCCTCTTAGTATTTTCAATTTTCAATATGTACCTTAGGATCAAACGAATTTGACACTCCTGTTCTAGGAATCTTTAGGCAATTAATATAGCTCCAAGAGGTTTCTCTATGCAATTATGTTGGAGTGTCAATACATATTTCCAAAGGGAAGTTATAAGGCTGTGACTGTAGTCAGGAAATTTCCGGAGATAGTTGCCAAAAATGATAAGAATTTTGGAAAAACACATTACGCAAACATATCTCTTGTCAACTGACGATATACAGAATAATGACACTTAAACCGGTTCACTGGTCACTCACATGTTGGAAACAGAACTACTCACTGTTTGGATGCCGCAAAGCCCATGAAAGCTGTTTTACCCCTAGAAGCTATGCACATGCCAGATTTGTAGTTCAGCCAATTCTTGCACTGGACCGCAGGAAAGCCCATTTCATTGTTGACAGACTCTGCATAGTACTTCCACGCCCTCATGTGGCCGCATGCCACTGGAACATTAGGATGTGACATTAAGACCACTCGGACAAAGGTGGCAGTATTATCGTGTCTAATTTCACTGATAAACAAATAAATTGTTTCCTGGATAAAATTAGTTAAACCTGATAGAATGTTACTCCATATTAACAGATACTGGTATGATTTTACTTTTCTCCTAACACCCACAGTGTTTCTTGAATTCTTCTCTTTATTGGCAACCCTTTGTCTGAACGTAATAACAATTCTTAATAGTATACATGTGAATTGTTGCTGTTAAATATTATTATAGAGCCATACATTAGTGTAAAGAGTTGGTATTTTCTAGATTAGATTGATTTGTGACGTGTGAGGGTCCGCAGTCCTAAGTAAGACATGATGAACCATACTGAATTTATTACAGTGGCGACTCGTCTTAGATATATGGTCAGATATATAAGGGCTGTTGTTTCAGTTGGGTGGGACAGCAGTCTTGTCTCGGGAAGACGTTCAGTGAATTGGGGACGCAGTGCGAGTGCAATGAAAAGTTGTAAATATTGTGTTAAATTAGATAACTATCTACAAGTGCATTTTTTCTTTTTCGGGTATATGATTTCAATATGTTATGTTCATACTGGATTTTTTGTATCCAAATTCTGTCCCGTTGGTGTATGAATAATTTGAATGTATTCGGCTACATTTGTGGTCAGTTCACTCTCAAGTCCGAACGGGTAGTAAGACGCGGTGCTAATAATAATAATAACACTCTCAAGTCTCAAGAGAGTGTAATAAAGCCTGTGGTAAAGAAAGTTTATTGTCTTTATTTTGCCTGTAAGTTTGGCAACCAAGATAAATCATTGGTGCCCCATATTAATCTAGTTGTTCAACATGTGCTGTAGATCTTAGAGCTTGAATCGTTGGGGAAAGACACGGTATGCTATTTGCTGTGCCATTGGTTTGGAAGGAACTGAAATATCATACTTCTGACTGATATTTTTGTTTGGCTAACCTTTCCGGTCACACCTCTATAACCACACATGGTATTGTGTACCCAAATGTTCCATCGGCGATTAGAGTGGTGTCACATAGTGAGGAGCTTCCTCTAATTCAAAGAAAGAATATAGGATTAGCGGAGTTTGAATGGATGGATTCAGATGAAGCGCTAAGTGTTTCAGAAAAAAGAATCGTGTTGAAGAATATGTGACAACAAATTTAGAAAAAAACATTTTATTATCCAGACAGAATTTAATGATCTGGTATGGGATTTGAACCTCTATAAGAATAAAGCAGAGATAATCTCTTCTAGACTTAAAAAATGTTATATTTATTGCAACCGTGGGAGACCTTTTACCTATCTTTACTTCGAGTAGTGATATAGATCTATCATATTGCAGTGATATTGATAACTTGATGAATAATTTGGGTCATGAACATAAGTTGGAAGAGTGGATACTTCATAGTTTCATCCAAGTTATGTATTAAAGCTCTTTTGATTCACAACGGAAATGATTTGCCATCTATCCTCGCTTGTTATTCAATTCATATGAAAGGGTTATATGAAAATATGGTGCTTTAGTTTAGTTTTATACAATACACTAAATACAACTGGAATATTTGTAGATATTTAAAAGTTGTGTCTCTGATTCTTCTTGGTATGCAAACTGGTTATACTTAATTGTGCTTTTTTTGGGTGTGAATGGGACAATCGCGCAATAAATAATCACTATGATGTTTAAAAAATGGTTTTGTTGTGAGCAGTTTAACCCAGGAGAAAAGAATATATCAAACAAACCACTTGCGCATATACATAAAATATTGTTGCCTTCATTACACATTAAACTTGAACTGATGAAGCATTTTGTGAAGCCAATGCGCCGGAATGGGGAAGGTATCTGAAAAGTAAGTTTCCAGGAATAAGTGCCGCAAAAATCAAAGAAGGGATTTTCTTAGGCCCTCAGATAAGGGAGCTTATGAAGGATAATAGTTTTAAAAATCCCTTTCCCCCCCAAAAAAACAACAACTGAATATTCGGCATTGGAAGCATTTAAATGGGTTGTTGACAACTTCCTGGGTAACTTTAAAGCACCAAACTACAGGCAGCTAGTAGAGAAAATGCTTGACGCTTACAGAATGATGGGATGAAACATGTCGCTAAAACTGCACTTCCTTCATTTTCATTTGGACACTTTCCAAAAAACCTCGGAGATATCAGTAATGAACACGGTGAAAAGTTTCACCAGAATATCTCGCTCATGTAGAAGCGCTATCAAGGCAAATGGACTCCCAACATGTTGGCTGACAACTGCTGACGGCTTAAGAGAAATACTCCTAATGACCCCAAGAGGAAATAACTAGGAAAGTATTTTGTTAAGTGAAAGGTATAGTTTGTGAATCACTAGTTTGTTTTATTCTGCAAACCTTGATTAATAAATAAACTAGTAGCTCTAACATAATATATTACGTTAACTATTATTTTATTACTAATTAGCACCATGTCTTACCACCATACGGGCTATATGCATATAAACTATTTACTCTAGTGGGCTAGCGATGAATAAGGTTGTTATTAGAAGAAGTGTCCACACAGTTAACAATCAAAATAGGAATTAAAATGTTAACATATATAATTTTATATTTGTTTTTATTTAATATTGAAATCAACAACAACACATCATTTTCTTTAAAAACCTTAAAAAATGTGATGAAAGTATTTCTCAAAAACCTTACGTTGTAGAGCAATTTCAAAAGCAGCTTCAGACCCAGCGACGCAAAATCTACCACGAACAGCCAAATTCATCCAGGACGCAATAAAAGTCTAATTTTGTTGAGCAGTGATTTCCGGTGATGGGGAGGATTAAATTTGAATCATTGCTGGGTGTTCTGAGCCAGTTACTTTCCTTAATAGTTTCCCCCTCTCACTTCAAAAAAACTCGTGTACATTTTATTTAAATTATACTTTCGTAATTCCTTCACTAGTTAGGGGTCAAGTGGTCTAAAGCAATAAATCAATTTCTCAATTGACTCGTTTGCTGGTGACAGTGAGGTCAGGGTTCAACTATCGAATAGGTGAACAGCGAGGGGTCGTTTTCCTAATTTACTTTATCGCTGTGGTTTGCCTAACTTTCCTCCATTCAAATGCGGGTCAATTTCCTCTAATTCCCCTACAATATAATATAATACCGTAACAGCACACGTAAAAAACCCGTTTTGGATATTTGGTTGATTGAAAATATTTTTAATGTAATTATGAATGTAGCTTGGGCTTATATTCTTAAAGGCAATGAATGTTGGTACATTATATTAAGTACCCTAGTTGTATCACCGTCATTAATGAGTGATTGTGCGGTAAACTAAGACAAGTTCATTTGCTGTCGTTAAAACAGTGTGTTTGAACAATATGGTGACTGTCTTGATCATATAACATTTGGATCAGCGTGTAAAAAATCGACAAAGTCAATTATCATCACACTAAAATAAATTAGGCACACAATTATTACTCTTTAATATTCATGAATCAACACTACGGACTATGCTTAGGTTTCTGATACCTCCAAATAATGTCTTCTTTATTAAATCTGTACGCATTGTTCCATTCATTGTTTGTGTTATGACCCACTAACTCCAGCGTTATTTTGAATTGCATTTGTGTCACGAGTTTTCCACGTTTCAATAAACTCTCCCCAATATAGGCCTACATATATCCACACATATAATTAATAAAATAAATAGCACGACACATTCACACAAACCTTTTCAAGAATAGGTTTTAGTAAACTAGTCAGCAAGTCGTCATCCAGAAAAATCACAAACCTCATCTTGCTAATTATAATAAACACGTCATACACCAATTTTAAACAAAATTTTCAAACTTTCAAAAATCTGTTATTTATAAACCACCTTAAAATAGTTTTAATTTAAGGATAAAACCAGATTACTATCTATTAAAAATGGTCCCCATATACATATTTTGAACAAAATCGTTAGAGGTATATTCAAAATATTTTCAATTTTAAAATTTTGAGATTTTGTAAAATACTCTTAACTGTTTTTTTTACCAAACAAACCAGTATACCTACTGAGTAAAGGCGATTAATGTTTATAATATATGCATAAGGATAAAGGTAGTTGGTCAACATAAAAAATAATATTTATTAAATGTACACTTATATACGTTTGTTCTTGGTCCATTTTTCTTTTAAGTGTTTATAATGCATGCATAGGGTGTGATTAGATTGGATATCCTTAAGATATTATTGATTAAATATTTATTATTTTATCCGACTTAACCCACGCCTACTCTAAAATTTACATATTTATAACGTACGCATAGGGATTAAAAAGTATACATATTATGCATCAGCATTTTCTTGGAGCATGTAGTATTATAGATTACATCTTTAATGTGTGAGGATCTAAATTTAAAGGTTTGAACGCAGGCAAGCCGAAAACCACATAATTTAAATTGCATACAATATACTTGGTGTTAGTGGGTTAGAACACTGTAAGGTTATCGACTTTATCATTTGCCATTGGGATTTAAACGATTTATGACCACTCTTTTAAATGCATAGCCTCACTGGGGATATAAGATTGGCCTTCAAAGCTGACATGTTTATTACGATCTATACCGTTGGATTTGAAAAAGACAATGTCCCTACCTGGCTGACAGGAAGAGGAGGGTATCGTAGGATGCTAAACAAGTCCATACAGATCTATAACTTCAGACATTTATGATCTTGGGACAATGTGTGGGGTCGTGCCAACAGCTCATTCGACGTTATGTTGATGATTGAATTACCCATCATCCTGACGCAACTTACATATTTCTTCATAAACACCTCTCTTAAGCAAGGTGACCATGTCGCAACCTGGCTGCGTTCTCCTCCCACCGTTGGGGAAGAAATCTATATGGCCGATCGGGTTGGGGAAGCCCAGTTGGCCACTGTCAGTGTGAATCACGTCTACAAACTCTGCATCGAGTGTGTTGAGCCGACCAAGGGCGTTCCTGCGTCCGTACTCGGGGTAGGCTGGGTCCAAACCTACAAGTACATACACGATCGGTGGAATACATGGTTGTTGTAATTTGTTTGATTTCCCCTTCGTCTAGCAACCATCAAGAAACAAAAATTTGTGTGCTTACTTAAAAGGAAAATACTCACACTGCAATTAATCCTCACATAACTTAGAAATGTCTGTTTGACCGTAACAATATACTGTTTGAAGAAGGCTGGATCTAATTCCTTCCTTTTCCTTAATCCTCGGGATTGTGACCATTTAACTAAGACACCATTGAAATTGAGACAATTTCAGATTCTTTTTTATATTTTAATTCATATTAAAAAATGCTTATGTTCACTTTTTTTAGGTGAAAATTGATTATATATGTTTACTTGTGATTGTGCTTAGTTTGTTAATGATGTGCAGTGAAGCTGTATTTTTTCTAGTGAACCTTTGTTGTTCGTTGACTGTGGAAAGTGTGGCTATGTTTATCTGTGATCCTGTGCAATTTTTTGACTCTGAGACTTGAAGTTATGTTCAATAGGGATCCTGGTCACTTTGTTAACGGTAGAAGTTTGGCCATGTTTATCTCTGATCCTGGTCAGTTTTTTGATGATAAGCTAGGTTATATTTTCCTGTGGTCCTTCGCAGATTTTTGACTCTGGGAAGATCGTTTACTTTGGGAAACGAGGTTCTATTTACCTATGATACTTACATTTTCAACTACTGTGGGAAGTGATTATATATTTTCCAGTTATCCTGTTCAGATTGTTGATAGTGGGAAGTGAGACTGTGTTTATTGCAGTCATAAGTGGATGGTTTTCATTGGGAAATGAGCTGTGATCCTGGTTAGAACGTTGATCGTGAAAAGCGAAGTTATGTTCACTCGTGATCCTATGGGAAGTGAGGCAATGTTTAACTGTGATTCTGCGTAGTTTGTTGATGATGAGAAATGATATTTTGTTAACATGTTATTCTGGTCATAAGGTAAACAATGAGGTAATGAATAATGATTTCCTGTGATCCTTGGTAAATTGTTGACTGTGGGAAGTGAGGTATTGTTAACCTGTGATCCTGGGTAGTTTTCCTGAAGTGATGGCTCGTCCCGTGAACCCAGCCACCTCTGCACCAAGACTGAAGCCTATGACGTGTAAGTTTGAGAGGGGCATCCCCGAATCTATCAGGTAGTCTAGGAAGAGGGCTAAGTAGTCCCCACACACTTGACTGTTTCCAACCGCGCTAGAATACCAAGGACCGGCGCACAGTGCACTCCAGTCAACTACCACCACGTTATACCAGCCTTTCTTGAGATATGCTGACAAACACAGTAAGAATGAACTATTAAGCAGGGCTAAATTGTCAACGCATAGTAAATCACATCATATAAACTTGATAATAAGATGCATGAATAAGGATGTTTTGTATATTTTTCACAGATTAATATAATCACAATTAACCTAAATTAACCTAAATTACAATGTAGCACCATCATTGATGTTGGTGGAAATAGATATACCTTTTAACTCCCTTAATGGGGGTGTAACTGATTAGGCTTAATACCTTCCTTCACGATATTATAAATAAGTGGACAGTAATTTGGTGGCTCACCTAGTACAGCGCTGTGATTGGCTGAAATTGGTCACGTGGCCACGCCTCCTCACTCTCTGATTGGCTGTTGGTTTACCATACCCTCCTCCTGACCCTCACGCCCTCTTCCTGACCCCTCCTCCTGACCTTTTTTCCCGTGTTCCAGACATGTTGGTTCTTGCTCCAAACATGTTGGTACTTGTGTTTTCTTGTTTTTTATCTATACTCATAGCTTTTTTGTGTATGAATATTTATTTTTTATTTGAAATTAAAGGGTTTTTATTCATTGATTAGGATTGGGACGAGGCGTTGGAGTTTTTTTATTGGCATGCGGTCCAAAGCGCTGGGCGGCTTCGCTAGTGAGCATTCTCTTTGTCCGGAAGCTGAACAACTGACTGGGTCAGCGCGCGTAAGGGGCGACGCATCGTTGGTATCTTCTCTGGACGATCGCTTGGAGATAAGTGTGAGCCGCCAAGTAGCTGGCAGTAGTGAGACACCCTTTCACTTCCCCACACTACCCCTCACCCCTCCTTAGAGGTATGTGTCGCAACCCCCTCCCCTATGTGGTAATGGGTTTTCCCGGTGTCGCAACCCCTTATGTGGTAATGGTTTTTGTTCCCGGTGACTCATACGTGGCGCCAGTTTGGTGGGTCGACAAGACAAGTTGGGACAAGAATAGATCGTGACCTTGAATGAGGTCGCAATGGGGTTTCCCTGATGACTGGCGCCAGTTTGGCGGCTTGACAAGATGAGTCGAGACAAGAATAAATTGTGACCTTGTAACCATGAACTAGGTCATTGAATCTGGCAACCCTCCCTCCAGGCAATGGGTTTTTCCTGATGACGTCATCGCACTGTCGCAACCCCCTATGTGGTAATGGGTTTTTTCCCCAACTAGAGAGCATTGACACAGCTCTAATTATTATCAATCAGGGGTATCGAAATCCTCAGTTAGGAGCATCTACCCCCACCACAAAAGTCTACTAAAATTGGTTTTTTGGTATCGTCTGTCGACATGCGTGGATGTAGGTATCAGTCATGGACCGGAGGAGTAAGGTAGTAATGTTCCAGAGTTTACATGGAGTGAGGGAGAGTATAAAACCACGCCAAGTTCACCCGAGCGAGATTCGTACCCACGACCTCCTACAACATAACTATATGAGTGACACGTACCCTTTCTGGCAAAACGTGCGGTAAGGAGATTAAGAAAATGTTCCGGAGGGAGAAATACCTACAGTGTACACCACGGGGATTCTATTTCTACCCCTGCCATAATTATATGAGCCTGAAATTTATACGGGATACGTACCTCAACATCTTAAATTCAAGTTACTCATTTCAATATGACCTATGAATTAATTTAAGAATTATATATTATTCAGACAAAATATACTTGCGAACATTAAATTATTTTTTCTGTTATAAGTGGCTTGAGGAATAAAACTGTTGTTTTCACTTTATAAGTGGGTATCAATCTACCGTCACAATGCATTGTATACTTGCATTGATGGTCACATGGTCTAAGATGTCACTAAACAGCCGATGACAAAGTGATCGACGTTTGACTTTTTCACTAAAATCAAACGCGGGTACACATTCTATCAGGTCCTGAAAAATATAGTCAACCAGCAAAGCCCCTTCGAAAATGGTGGGGGCGCAGTAAGTACGGCCGTGCTAGAGATGTTGAGGTTCGCATCCCGGTGTGCACACCGTCTAAATGTAAGGGGTGGAAATAGAATCCCCAGCGGTGTACACTGTAGGTATTTCTCCCTTCAGAACATTTTATTAATCATCCTTACCGCACGTTTTGCCAGAAAGGGTACGTGTCACTCATATAGTTATGGTGGGGGAGGTCGTGGGTATGAATCTCGCTCGGGTGAACTTGGCGTGGTTTTCTACTCTCCCTCACTCCACGTAAACTCTGGAACATTACTACCTTACTCCTCCGGTCCGTGATGGATACCTACATCCTCGCATGTCGACAGACGATACCAAACAACCAATTTTAGCAGACTTTTGTGGTGGGGGTAGAGGCTCCTAACTGAGGATTTCGATACCCCTGATCGATCATAATTAGATCTGTGTCAATGCTCTCTAGTTGGGAAAAAACCATTACCACATAGGGGGTTGCGACGGTGCAATGACGTCATCAGGAAAACCCATTGCCTGGAGGAAAGGTTGCCAGAGTCAATTACCTAGCTCACGGTTACAAGGTCACGATATATTCTTGTCTCGACTCGTCTTGTCAAGCCGCCAAACTGGCGCCAGTCATCATGGAAAACCCATTTCGACATCATTCAAGGTCACGATATATTCTTGTCCCAACTTGTCTTGTCGACCCGCCAAACTGGCGCCACGTACGAGTCACCGGGAAAAAACCATTACCACATAAGGGGTTGCGACACCGGGAAAACCCATTACCACATAGAAGGATGGGGAGGAGGTTGCGACACATACCTCTAAGGAGGAGTAGTGTGGGGAAGTGAAAGGGGGTCTCGCGACTGCCAGCTAGAAACTCGGCCACTCACACTCATCTCCAAGCGACCGGCCAGAGAAGACACTAACGATGCCTCACCCCTTACGCGATCTTCACCCAGTCAATTGTTCAGCTCCTGGACAAAGAGGATGCTCACTAGCGAAGCCGCCCAGTGCTTTGGACCGCATGCCAATAAAAAAATCTCCAACGCCTCGTCCCAATCCTAATCAATGAATAAAAACCCTTTAATTTCAAATAAAAAATAAATATTCATACATAAAAAAGCTATGAGTATACATAAAAAACAAGAAAACACAAGTACCAACATGTTTGGAGCAAGAACCAACATGTCTGGAACACGGGAAAAGAGGTCAGGAGGAGGGGGTCAGGAAGAGGGTGGGATGGTCAGGAGGAGGGGAGTGGTAAACCAACAGCCAATCAGAGAGCGAGGAAGCGTGGCCACGTGCCCAATTTCAGCCAATCATAGCGCAGTACTAGATGGGCCACCGGACTACTACTGTGGACCTATTACTTCCCTTGATGGTAATGTGACTGAGAAGGCCATTTATTATTACCTCTCTTATTTGGGGTGTAGCTGAATAGGCCTCTTACTTCCCTTGATGGGGCTGCAAATGACAAGGTCTATTATCTACCTTGATGTGGTGGAACTGAGTTTTACCTTCCTTGATGGTGTTGCACCCAAGTCCAAGCCCAAGCTCAGTGAAGCCGTGGATGTAGAACACAGTGGGATGTTCATGGTCAAATGGTGAGAGGGCCAAAAGATCATCTTCATTCAACTTCAACTGGAAGGGCAGGTCAGGGTTTTGTCTAGAATAGCATTCAACGTTAAGGGTGAGCAAAACTTTTTCAAGAAAATACGTAGACTCATGATCTACCATGTAATTTATCCCTTTTTTACTTTGGTATGTTAGTAAAGAAAGTCAACCATATTTCAAGCAATAGACTGTTTTGACAGCTCTATTGTATGATGATGTGCATACAGTATCGATATAAAAGACTTCACCTATGTGACAAAAGACAGTGATGGAAAATGGATATATGGAAATTCTGCTGTGTTCACCCTTGCTACATAATAGTCATTCCACTTTTAGGACTTGTCCCCTGTTAACAATACATTTTTCAAGGCTTTGAGATTACAATACTGCCAATCAATCTCGATGCCCCATGAAAAAAATAAATAGGTCTTTGACAGACATAGTACCCCCATTATTAGCCCTCGTGGTCAAAATCACCTGCCATTTGGATGTGATCATAATATTATAACATGTTGACAATGGGTGGGAAAAGGACGGAAACCGTATGTAAGTTGACTTTGGGGGAGGACCGGAAGACCAACTATATTATTTACAAAGATAAAAAAAATAACCTTTTAATCATAAAGCAGATTTCCCACCCATTGTCAACAAGTTATATTATGATCAGGTCCAATTGACAGGCTATTTTGAGCATGAGGGCTAAGGCGTGGGGACTATGTCTGTTAAATACCTATTTTATTTGGAGGCATCGGGATTGAACGGCAGTCTTCCAATCCCAAAGCCTTGAGAGTAGGTCATGTTGACAGGAGACAGGTCCTAAGGGTGGGTTGACTATTGTTGGAGTGAGGGTGAACACAGAAGAATTTCCCTTCACACAGTTTCCATCACTGTCTGCGCATTAACATATTCTTTTGTCATATGGGTGGGGTCATATACATTGATATTGTTCGCACACGGTGACCTGGCGGTCTAGGGGTAAGGTGTCAGACTTCTATGATGGCGGCCGGGGTTCAATCCTCAGTCCCGGCACAGATTTATCTGATTACCAAACCCCTCCTTCACCTCTGACAAGACATCTTGTGAATGTGGGGAATGCCAGGCCTCCACCGTGGTTCGGATTCCACGTTAAACTGTAGGTCCTCCATTTCATCTCACAATCACCCTACCATTACACATTAGCGTAAGTGCGTATAACCCGAACGGGTAGTAAGACGCGGTGCTAATAATAATAATAATAATAATAATAATAATAATAATAATAATAATAATAATAATAATAATAATAATGTTCGCACATCATCGTACAATATAGCATTCAGACCAGCCTATTGTTTGGAGCATGGCAGATTTTATTTACTACTTGCTATTTGTGTTCTTCAATTAATTTATAATATTTAAATTAAAAATGTGGCATGTTTTGGCACAAATGATATACACATTTCACAATAAGTCCAAACTTTTAGTATGACTGTTTTTCTTTTAACAACGTGAATTTGAGCTCCAAATAATATGGATTCAACTAAAGAAGTTTGTGAAAATTAAAATATTTTTGATAATTTTTTAAAATCAAATTTATAAGTTTGAATGTGTGACATGGAGGATGGTTAATTTTTTAAATTACTTAGTACTAGAAAATGGGATATATAAACATTTAAATAGCACTCCAATAAACACAACAAACAGTAATTAGTAAAATTTTGAAAGATACAAACATTTTAAATTTTTTTAAAATTTGAGTAATAAAAAAAGTCTTTAATGTAACCCTTTAAAAAATCCTTAGACAAATATATTTTACTTGAAAATTGGGCTGCTATTATATCTTATATATTATAATCAATGTAATCTTCTTTTTGTCGTATAAATACAATTTTCAAATGAGCATATGACTTAGAAACTCTTTTGATCTAAGAACGGCAGCACTTACAGCACTTATGGTACCACACTAACCTGGTATACAACAGGAAAACGATGTCCTGTGCCGGGTCGATGGGAGTACAGTAAGAACAGTTCCCCTTCGGAAGGGCTCGGAAAGCAAATCTGTCGTTTCCTGTGTCAATAAGAAAACAATTTAACAGTTTTTAGATAAGCACATATTGCTACATAACAGTTTAATTATGTGCTTCACGTCTTACTACCTGTTTGGGCAGTTTACTATAATGGTGTAGGTATTGAAAAGGCAGAATTCATAGAAAATATACTCGAATTTGCTTGGAGGGCGATTGCAATAATTCTTAGGAAACTCTACTCTCAGTACACCCAACTATAACTCAAACCCCGCTATCGAAAGTCTAGTCTCTTGTAGGATTAACGCATTAAAATAGTGTTTTTCAATCGGTGTGACACGGGAGTTTGGGTGAAGATCGAAAAGAAGCGAGAACATACTGAGCAATAAATAAATCGTCTAGGTACATTTGAGAAGTGATATATATTTTTCCTAAAATGACAAACAGAATTTAAATAATATCTGTTTGGTAAAATGTTAGGATAACATTTAAAGAACTTCCGTCCCTATTGTCCATGATCCCAAAATAACTCTGAAATGTATTTTTACCCCCCCTCCCCTTTCACCCCTGTCAAACCAGTAGTGTGAGTCTTCAGTCAGCTGCTGTTCGGTTCTGGTCTGTTGCTACCTGTTTGTTTTTACTACTGCATTTTTGTTTTCTATTTCATTTTCCCTCTAGTTATTTTGTCATTTCTAAATCTAGTTGATTTTTAATTTTTGAGAGCTTATGGATTGATACATATTTAATAAAAAACATAAGTTAGATGATGACTGTGAGCTAAGTGTGGATGGTACTAGTTCTGGCAGTATCATACATCATGGTACATAAGTAGTATCTCTGTACAACTAAAGCTCACAAAATTGTATTAATATATTTGCCAATATCTCAGAAACTATTAGTTTTATAAAAATATATTTCAAATAAAAGTCTTTTCATTTAATATGGCTATAATTTTGCAATGATAAGCTATTTAGTATCTCTAATAGTTGTGGAGATATGGACATTTTCGATTCTGTAAAATACCCTAAAAGTCATTTTCATGGGAATATTAGAGTAGCCATTTTGTTTATAATCTTAATCAACGCCTGTATATGAATTTTAATCAAAATAATTAGAGCCAATTTTGAGAAAAAAACTTCTTTTCTCTTTTCGACCTTTACTAAACTACTATTAATTTTAGGGTTAGACAGACACACAGACAGACGGAGTTGTAAAATACACTTTTTAGGGTTCGGCCGATTTTGATAAAATCAATTTTTTCTCTTTTTGCCCTTCAGTAAACTACCCTTAATTTTAGGGTTGGATATCTATTCCCCAAAACTCCTCAGAGCAATCCTATGAAAACCCTAGATACCAAGTTTAAGCCCAATTGGTATAATAGTTTAGGTTATACTTCAAGCTACAGATAGACAGATAGACAGAGACACAAACAGACAGAAGGACAGGTAGACGGAAATTAAAAAAAAACTTTTTCGGATTTGAGGGGAGGGGGATCATAAAACGTAGAAATTAATCAAAATCTTGAGTTCGATTTTTTTTAAGACCACTATACTTTCTCTACTTCTAAGGTAGCGAGAAAGTAAAAAGAGAACAAAATTGAAATATTTGAGATGACAAAACGTAGCAGACTGAACAAAAATCTTGTAGATTCAAAGTTTATCCGTCACTGCTGAGTAAAATCTTTGAGAAGTATTTCCTTTCACTAGATGTATCTTCCTTGAAGAGAGTGAGGGTTTCGTTTGTGCTAAACTGTTTCAGCTATTTAACTTTTAAAAACGACCTTAAAACTTGTATTTACTTTTTCAAACCAAGATAAAATATTCTGATTGTGAAAAAAAGTTGATCTAGAGATTATGACGAATCTTTACATTTTATGTAAACATGTACCCAAAAAAGTGGATTTTACAATTATGTCTGACCACATATCTGTCTGTCAGTCAGTCTGTCTCTGGCCACAGATCCAAAATGGTTTGTTGGATTTTGTTCAAACTTGATATTTAGATTTCATAGGACTAAGCCACAAAATAATTATTTATTTTTTACCCTAGCCCTTCAATTAAAGGTCTTTACTGATGAGTAATTTTTTTAATTCCAATCATTTAAAAAATTTCTGTAATGATTTTGCTTAAAGTGCATACATAAAATTTGTTTGACATGACAAATAGCACTGTACAATTGGTTTTTGGTTAAAAATTCGTTGAAGGATAATTTAATGATAGGAATTTTAAATTACAAATATTTTGAAAATTACTTTAACAATTTTGTTCAAAATGTATATCTGGAGGTTGTGTGGTATGGCAAATAAAGTTATTTAATGGTTTTTGGGGTAAAAACTCATTTTTGGGTAGTTTACCGATTACTTATTTTTGAAAAACTTGAAATATTTTACAAATGGCTATGACGATTTGGGTCCAAATAGGTATCTTGGGAGTGTTTGACACAAAAAATAGCACTGTTTACTTGTTTTGGGGGTAAAAAATCATTTACGGGTTGTTTACTGATGACCTATTTTTCAAAGACTTGAAATATTTTACAAATTACTTTAATGACTTGGTTCCAAATGGATATCTTGGGAGTGTTTGACAGTGTAGAATCTATACTTGTGTTTGGGGTGAAAACTAATTTATGAGTAGTTTACTGATGATTGATTTCTCAAAAATTTAATTATTTAAAAAGTGGCACTAACAATTTGTTTAAAAATGGGTAGTAGGGTTTGAGATGATAAATAATCCTGTATAATTGTTTTTGAGTAAAAATTGATAAAGGATCGTTTACTGATGAGTGATTTTTGAAAATTCAAATTATTTTTTAAATTACTATAATGATTTTTCTTAAATCATACGAAAATGACAAATATTATTATTATTATTAGCACCGCGTCTTACTACCCGTTCGGGCTATACGCACTTACGCTAATGTGTAATGGTAGGGTGATTGTGAGATGAAATGAAGGACCTACAGTTTAACGTGGAATCCGAACCACGGTGGAGACCTGGCATTACACACATTCACAAGATGTCTTGTCAGAGGTGAAGGAAGGGTTTGGTAATCAGATAAATCTTTGCCGGGACTTGGGATTGAACCCCGGCCGCCAGCATAGAAGTCCGACACCTTACCCCTAGACCACCAGGTCACCAAAATGACAAATAAATCTGTATATTTGTTTTGGTGGGAAATTTTGCCATGAGTGATGATGAGTATTAAAAAAAAATGGCTTTAGTGATTTGATTCAAAATAGGTATCGGGAGATTATTTTACGTATCAATAATAATGTATATCTATTTATCTAAAATATATTAATTTAAGAGTAGTTTAGTTACAACAAATCATAAAAAATGTGAAAATTTTGGAAATTGATCTTGAAGATTGAATTCTAAATGAGAATATGTGAATAATTTTTCATGATAAATAAGCATATTTTATATTTTTACAAATAATTTTAGGGTAGTTTACAGATAATTTATTTATGAAAATTTCAATTTTGTTAAATATAGTTGAACAATTTGGTTTAAAATCTATACATAATGAATGATTTTTGTGATTAAGAAGATAGTGTGTTTGTTTTTATGAGGAAAACATAATTAAGTGTAATTTACTCAAAACCTATGTTTTTTTAATTATCTTCAAAGCTATTATAATACACAATTATAGACAGTTTGTGCGATTGTACCATATGATTTATTTTAATGATAAATTCTCTTCTTAAAATAACTGATGGTTTGCTTTGACAATTTTATCCCCTTGTTAATTGTGTTATGAGTTGAAAAAGGTTGAAAATTGATATTTTAGACCATTCGACTACCAAATAGGACTAAAAAAAAGTTATTATAAACATACAAGAAAATATGCGCCTTCCCAATAATTTTCTTGCAGCTGCTAACAGTAACCTGAATATTTAAATATTTTTTTAGTATTATTGATCCTACATACACTATGTTTAAAATTTAGTAAAGATAATTTTACTCCTTATTAAAACTCAAATTCATATAATAAGTAAATAAAGGTGTTTGCTGTAATAATCATTAGAATACTAAATTTTGTTAAATTCTAACTGAGGGTATCCTGGCTGGCTTCATATACGGGGCCATTCTTCATTATCTAACTGCCTAATTAGAAATATTAATTTAAATTTATATGATTTACTATCTATTAAATATGAAAACTAATAAATCATAATTTTTGTGCAAACTATTTTTTAAAGCTCGAGTATTTTTTATTTTATTTTTATAAATTATCCAAACGAAGTTTAAAGAACGTTTATAAAACTGTGATCTCTAAGGTTTTTTTTACCCCACGTCTCCGCCTATCAGGTACTGACGAAAATCGCTATTAATATATACTACATTAAGCCTAGTTTGTAGTGTTGTTGAATGTTCAGCCATGGCAGCTTTCTAGTATATTAGTTTAGTTATAGCAGGGACAGTAAAGTGCTGATTTTCACGGACACATTGCATCACTTGCCAGTTGCTAAACCCTTTGCCCTACCTCATTTATAAACTGAAACCATCACGTTCCAAGTCATGGCATGCAGATACACTATTATTTTATTTACAGTTTAAACTATTACTTCAAGCAACAATTACACATACAGTTAAATAACCAATTTGGATCATCTTTGAAGAAAAATAACATTTAGTTTTGCCTGTGTGAGATTTTAATAGATCATTACCTTAGTAGAAAGTTTTTTTAAACGGACTTATTGATTCACATTTATTATATTATACAGTCAATCAAACCACGAACCTTTTAATGTGTTCATTTTATCTCTAGCTTATCTAAATATGTTAGTTTAAAACTATTTGCACCGCGTCTTACTACTTGGTCGGGTTATACTCATATATAATTACTCTAATGAAGTAGGTAGGAGTAAGGAAGCATTTTAGAGGTAATATACCCGCATTTGCATGGAAGGAAAGTGATAAACTATTCAGGTAAAAACATCATCAGTACACCCGACCGGTACTCGAACCTCGATCTCCCCGTTATCAGCAGGCTAGTCTAGCACGACAGTGACGACTTAGACAATTCGGCCACTGAAGCGTGTTATTTGAATAGTTAAAGCAAGTGTCAAGCATTTCTTCAATGATTCTTAAAACAACCATCAATTACTTTTATAATGAGGTAATCGTTGTTCGTACTTCTATTTGCGTGAAGGGTGCGAGTTAACAACATTTATAGGTTTTAAAACTTTTTTCGGAGTTATATCAGCTTGCGTTCTTTGCATTCTTAAGAGTGATCAAATAAGCACAGTGACAAATAAATACCTTTTAAATAAATAAGAGTGGTGATCACACAAGAGTTTGATTTAGAGGGTAATTTGTTTACGCCACGCGATAACTAAGTCTGGCATTGTTGCTTACGTTGTTTTAACTTCCTGAAACGATTGGCACTCTTTCACAGTGAGAAAACTACCGAGTCAGCAAGTCTGACTCGGCCACAAGCCCAACCGGCTCGCTCTAAAGGAAAACAACTTACAGACGGCAACATTGAAGTCCCGTGCAAAAATAGAGTTTTTTCGCTTTTGAAATTTAAAACCAAACAAAACCAACATTTTTGTAAACGAACAGTTAATTGGTAAGATGGATGTTTGGAATTTGTGTTGATATAACTATCGTCTCGATAGATAGGAGTTGATGTAGAATAATTGAATTAATTAACCACAATTCACAGAAATAGGTTGTTTTTCTTACCCACAGTAAATGTACATTATTTAAATAAGCTGCATGCTTAGAGTTAAATCTTAGTTCTATTTCAATACAAGAACAAAATCCGCAAAACTCTTTGTGACCGATTTTGTTACGATCGTTATAATACATAGGTGAAAAATGAGATGGAGATATATACAAAAAACTACATATTTAAAGTCATTAATATAAAGGGACAGAAAAAATATAGTAGCTTGTTAAGAATTATAATGCTATTTTAGTAGAAGAATGTGATTCTCACCTACATTGATTGCCACAAATATATAAGCCAACAGTTTGATCAAATTCATGTTGTTGTTTTCACAGATAACACATTTAAATGCACTTCAATTCAATGTTTACCAATAATATACACAAACATAGTACATGCTCTGCATATTAAACACTGGCATTCGGAGTAACTCTCTAAACGCGCCGAGTAAAGTTATTATGTATTCATTTTACAACGGTTTCCTCCAACTGTGTATTTGACGTTGCTATCAACGACACTTAACGAAACACTGATAAAGGCACTCCTACTTTGCAATACTTGACAATTACAAATATAAAATATACAGAAGTATTAATTTTGAATTTAGAATGTTTAGTATTTAAAAAGCACAACAAAATACCTAATATATTATGTTTCGTTTGTAGAACGTTTATCATTTAAAAATCGAACAAATACTAGAGATGTTTAAAATGGATTGTTTACCATTTAAATACCGAACAAAATTGTAATGTAATAGTAACATATTACATAAAAATTTGTAATAGAATAACGTGGAGATGCTTTTAAAAATCAAAATGTTTACCATTTAAAATACTTTACAAAGCCACACACTTGTATGTTTTAAATTTTTAATGTTCGCCATGTAAATTAACTTAATTAACTTAATTCGGCTCTACATCAGCGAAAATAAAGAAAAATGACCTTCTCTACAACAGAGTAGGTTAGTTGCTTCAAGAACCTGTTCACGCAATATCGTCCACGTGAGTAAACACGCCGTGTAAATACTACGTCGACACAATCACCCGTTGTAGGTACAACGTTGCACTCGGGGGTGGGAGGTTAGGCTTTTGTTGATATTATTATAGATGGGATTAATAAACTCAGTAGCCCATGCCAGTGGGCACGTGGAGGAAATGTCAGTCTCATCTAGTCTGATTTGCCTGTGATGGGTGGTCGGATTTATTGAGGATTAATTTCCCTATGTGGTTTTTCCCTTGTTCTTCATGCAAATGTGGATACATTTGCTCTAAATTATACCTCTGCTATCCAATGCCGATCAGTGTAAATATATGAATGACCCCGGTTTGCAGAAGGACGTAGAGAAAACTCAAACACAACAGTGGCTTAATTTAAGGGATATGAAAAATAAATATAGCTTGAAGGAAGTACGCCTGCATTAGCTTTAAGAGAGGATGGGGGAAAAAATAGTGATAAATTACCTTCAGTACAACCGGATAAGATTAGAATCAATAACTTATCCGGCAATCCAAGTGAGACCGATGCCTTAGGCCGTGGGACCACTGGTGCGGATATACTGTGATTTTTTTTTTTCAATTCTTGAGCCTCATTAGGAATAAATTAATTTTGATATTGGTTAATTAAATGCATTTTTTTNTCAATTCTTGAGCCTCATTAGGAATAAATTAATTTTGATATTGGTTAATTAAATGCATTTTTTTTCGTATGGCACATATACATGACCGGGAAGGACATAACATCCAATGTCAGTCTCCTTATGTGTAGACTATAAGTCGCTCTGGTGGCACAGAACGTTGTCCAGGGTACCCCATAGGAGGTTGTCTACACATCGTATCCTCAATGAGATAATGTGATGATAGTTATTATGAAGATGTGGAGCCGGTGTAAGTCTTAACCTAACTTAGGTCTAATTAATCCTCCCTGGTGACCCTTAGGATTATTCCCCTCAAGGGAAACATACCCAAGGTACCGGCCGGGAATCGAACTCGGAACCCCTAGACCCCTACACCACATGGCCGGTTACTTAATGCATTAAAATATAATTTTAAATTACAAAGGGCTGTATTTGTTACTTAGTGGTTAAATAAGCAACTACATTTCAAAGATGTATGCTAGACGGTGTTTAGAAAGTGCACGTGAAGTACCCATAGAGTTAGGATGTATATGCACCTACCTTCTGTCCTCTTCAGCTAATACATTTTTAACTAAAATCGATCTTGACCCAAGTCGATACATACCTGTCGCTAATGACAGCTTAGACTCCTAGAGGGCGGGTTAGCCACAATTTTGAGGATATGAAGCCGTTTATTGTCTTGGGGAAACAAAGCTAGGTTAGTTTCAACAGACAGGAAGAGGGGATTATATATACTGGGCCTATCTCGTTAAAATAATGGTAATCTACATTAAAAGGTGATTTGATCCAGTCACATTTCCATCTGTTAAATTATTAAACAGGAGGAATTCTGGAAATGTTTGCACGATGGCATTTGAGAATGATTAAAAAACCGTGAGTCAGTGAAGCAAATATGGACTTGTATCTGAGGGTAGGGAAGCGGTGAGTTAGCGAAGTCCATAATCGTTTATTTACAAGGTTAATTTAAAGAGTGAATCAGTGAATTCCATGTGATTTTATATAAAAGGGTAATTGAACAACGAGTCAGTAAAGTTCATGTTAGTTTTTATACTAGGGTAACTGAACAGTGAGTCAGTAAAGTTCATGTTAATTTTTATACTAGGGTAATTTAAATAGAGAGTCAGTGAAGTCCATGTTAATTTTATGTAAAGTTAATTGCAACAGTAAGTGAAGTCCATGTGAATTTTATCGAAGAGTAGTTGATTAAAGCGTTCAGTAAAGCACGTGGTATTCTATACTCAAGAGTAATTAAAGCAGGAAATCGATGAAGTGTGTGTACATCTATACCTGAGGGTAATTAATCAAGAGATTCACTGAATAGAGCGTACATGTGTAGCCAAATGTAGTTTGAGTGAAGAGCATCTAAGTTTTTACCCGACAGTAATTATAGTAGGTATTCAATGAAAAGCATATAAGTTTATACCCGACAGTAATTATAGTAGGAACT
>CABFOV010001349.1:0-58285 GCA_902141375.1 Timema poppense
GAAGGGTGTGGTAAAGGGGAGGTTCGAAGACACGCCACCACGACGGTGGCACTGGAGGGTCATGGGAGCGAGCCTAACTTAGTTTTAGTTATTTTCTATGACTGAAGAAGTAGTAAGTGGATGTGTTAGGACGCATCCTATCGCCATTCGTGTTCAATATTTTGCTAGAAGCCATGTTGGCGTTATCCGATCCCATCCAGCCACGGTGAGTAAGTTTTGAAGCATATTATTCCTGAATGTATTAGCTTTAATTATCTTCTTTGGATTCCACTATTGTAGGTTTAGTAATTTTAGCAGATTTGTATTATTAAATCCTTTGTAGTATTTTCTATTGAGAACACGTGTATCATATCTGAGTCCATCCAGTCGTTAATAGTAGATTTTGAAGGATATTATTAAATATTTCAAATATAATCCTTTTCTTTGGATTTTGCCAATATAATTATTATAACTTCGTATTTTCACGTAGCCTAATTGTGTAGGTGTCAACTTGACATGATTGACACGCTACAATGTCATCCAACTGTTGTCACTATGCCATCCAAATACTGTCATGATGTCACCCAACTGTTGTCTATATGCCATCCAACTGTTGTCATAATGTCACCCATTTGTTGTCAATATACCATCCAACTGTTGTCATGATGTCACCCAACTAGCCAGAGCGGTGGTTGCCCAAACATTTTAGACTGAAGGAGCCCTTGCATCAGAAAAAACACCTGCTGACGTCCTCGTAAAATTTCTCACATTAGTATTATGAACATTGATTAACGACATTTAAAGTTTACAAGTATGCAATTACAAAACAAGTGGAAAGCATAACATCTTCTTGCCAACCTTTGACACATGTCCCTTATTCAGATTTGAAAAAATTGGCAATCCTAAATATTGATGATATTTTATAATGTGAAAAACAAGTAAAGCATATTCTAAAACTGGCTCACGGAGTCTGTGGTGGCATGGTTTAAAAAACTCTGAATTAGAAGACCTTGATTAGGTCACGGACTGATAATACAATAAAAAGTAATTGATGGTTGTTTATTTGAGTAAGCCCAGCTACTGCTTCATTTTGTTAGGGTTCGATGTTCAATATCAGATGCTGCTGTCTTAGTTTAAATTAGTTTGTAATACGTGTGTCGATATAACGTTGTGTTTTGTGAAGTTCACGTAATATGCATACAGCAAGTACCTAACGAAAACAAACCTGGTTGTTACAGCTGTGAATTATCTTGCAAGCTCCCGGTGATTAGGGAACTATAAGTTAGGAAGAGGTAGTAGTACATGATTTCCATGTCGACGCAGACTGACTTTATGATAATAACTATCTCAGTGGATGGTGGCAATGACACCAAGTAAACCCTTCTGCTCCACCGCCCACCCTCTTACAGCCCTAACAGCTGCAATAAGAGGCGTCATATCGTCGCTGACGGTGATGGGGGTACTCGGGTAGCAGTGAAACACACACCAGTAGGGAGGATAGGACCTCTTTCCACCTCCTGCGCTCCTGGTAGTAATAAGGTTGCCAGGCGCAGCTGACTGCCTAGGCAATATGCACGCGCCTCCCGCCGTGCGCTTCTACAGTCTATCCAGCATAGGAGTGGTGGTGACTGACAGCTAGAAACCGTTAGATCTACTCTCACTTATCCATTCGCTAAAACATATGATCTGCAAGGCCATGTGTCCAGCTGCTGTTACTTTTGGCAATCACAATTTTCACAACAAATAATAGGTTTTTAACTATTCTTCTTTTGGTTTTAAGAGTTTGAGACATGAACTTATGGAAAGAACCGTTCGAATTTTTTTTTGTGGTGTATTTTGTTCGCTTCAAAATGATTTACAAACAAGAACTTCTAAAAGGCTACCTTTTCTTCGTAAATTAAGACGAAAATTTATTTTGAAACTAATATTTATCTGAGTTATTGTTTCTACAACCGTGAAACAGAAAAAGCATAATAGTTTTAGTAATATATTTTCTCTTGATAGTACAGTATTACTAAGAAAATAAACATTATTTCCACATTAGTGACTTTCAACCAATTCTTACAGTAAAAATCTACTGCTAGCTGTCAGCTACCACCACTCCTACGCTTACATTTTTTCTTTCTCCATCACTATACACTTTACTCTCTTTCTATTAGACTACCTCTCTGTTCCTACCTCCCAATATTTGGTTTTCCCTTCCATGTCACCCTCTTTATTCTCATAGTTTCCTTCTACTCTTTCTTTCTAGTTTATCTTGTTTATTTTATTACTATTTCTATTTTACCTCTTGTTACACTCAATGAACGAGAGAAAAAAGGAAAAAGTAGCTAATGTGATAATGGATCTTTTTTTTTAAAAAAATACATAGTTCTTTTAGAGTCTTGGAATGTGATTTTGTTCTTTAAAAATTGGTGGGGTGGAGGGTGCGTGCACTTTCTAAACTGACTGATTATATTAGTTTACAATTTTTAAACTGACTTAAATATAGAACCGACACAACACCTAGACCCACAGGCACTAATTCATCACTGCGAAAGGGGAAACCCACATTTCATCAATCATACATTTTTTGATCATGCTTAGAATCAAACTAGGAACCCTTAACTCAGTAGGCAAGTCTACTGTTTGGATAGTGTCATGCATAAATATGCGTTCGTAGTAATGCTCTTGTCCATTATTGGGAAAATCCGTTATTGATAATGTCCGTTATTGACAAAGCCCGTAATTGGAAGTTGTTTCACGGTAAGAAACCGTGTAATTTTGATGGGGTAATTTAAACTGTCCATTGTAAAAAATAATCCGATATTCAAAAGTGTCCGTTAAGGGAGGATTCACGGTAAAAGATACACATATTTAATAAACAAAAATAATGATTGTATTTATCGGGAATCAAAATAGTGACCTTTATACCAGCTGTAACAGAAGCCATTCATACGATTTCCACAGTTTCATTTTCGGTTATATTTTAACTATCTATTAATATTAAAAATGGCTGATTTCAATATACTATCAACCACCACTTTTACTATATTTAATAGTTGAACTAACCCGTATCGGTGGCCGCATAGTCTTAAGGCAGGAATGGATGCGCAAACTTGCTAACAAGAGGGCCAAACGAAAAAAAAGATAATTACAGATTGAGGTATTTTATTCATTTATTTACATTCAAAGTTCATTTAAAAAAAAAGATGAACACACAGAATAGACTGACTGGCATGAATAAGTTTAAATACATTGAAAATGTAAAACAATTATAAATACTTTTGTGACTTAGAATGTTTTATCGTTCGTTGAGAAGGTTGTTTTCTATGGCGTGGTGTGATATGAGGAAAACTGTGTGGAGGTGAGTCTCCAGAAATAAGACAGACGCTCATCAGTAAGTCGGATTCTAACCCCACTTTTCCTAAGTTTCATGGTCGAAACCACTTGTTCACATGAATATTAGGATGCAAATATCGCCATATATTTTTGGCCATTTTACCAAGTCTGGATTTTTCTTAGCACCACATCTTACTGCCCGTTCGATTTATACACCTTTGTGCTAATTACACTAATGGGTTAGGGAATATGAAGGTTTAATTGAGATGAAGTGCACCCTCATTTGCGTGGAAGGAGAGTAGAAACCCATTTAGGAAAACCACACTAAGTTCACCCGACAGGGCTTGAACCCCGCTATGTCTGTCCTCGACAGTCTAGTCTAATACGATAGTAGCGTGTTAGACCACGTGACCACCAAATTTGTTTTGGAAAGTTTTTTACGTGTTTTTATTAAAAAATCCAGTTTTGTTGTGTTTAAAAAAAGCCTACCTCACAACGAAACACATTTGAATTACTTATCCCGCGGACCAGATTGAACACACAGGCACAGGGGCGGGCCGTAGTTTACCCACCCCTGGTCTGAGGCCTTACTCTCGCAATAGGCTGGGCTGCCGATGATGGTGAGAGAGGGGTTAAAGGCCCGGTTGGGTGTACTAGGGTGTTTTGGTTTCTAAATAGTTTTCCACTCTCCATTTACGCAAATGCGGATGCATTTCCTCTAAATTAAACCTTCCAAATCACTAACACATTAGCGTAGTTAGTATATATTAGTTTTACCCGGACGGGTAGTAAGACGTTGTTATAAAAAAACTAAACAAAAAATGTGCTTGGATTGTGGGCTTTACTGCAACCAGGGGAGCTATATTGAGGATAATATTTATATATTTAATATTTTCCCATCTTCCACAGTTGTTTAGTTAAAACTAAATTATACATGAATATTATTTTTAATTGATTGAGTAAATTAAAAAAAAAGTTCTTTAAATGTAATTTCTGGAGATAAAAAGGTTTTACTTTACTCATCATCCCACATATATCTGTAATGAAATATTTGCTTTCACAGCGTTTTTAAAACAAACATAGTTTTTAAACCAAATTATCGGGTCAATGTTTTTAGTTAAATGAAAAAAGTTCAACACTTTTTTTCCCCTATATGCGTAAGGTGTGAGGTCTAATTTGCTTGAAAGCATCTAATTTTACTTTGTTTCTTTTTAGGGGGATAACGTAGTTAGCGGGCAATTTGCTTGTATGTTAATTAATGTAATTAAAGTACACTGATAACTTTATCGAGGGAAAAAAATCAAAATAAAAAAGAAGGGGGGAAGAGAGAAGGTAATTAAAACTCAATGAACCGAACAATTATTCTAGGCTACACAAGATAATGACTTGATTAAAATATAAATGTCGTTTTTGGGACGTTAAAATATGCGCTTTGTATGTATGACTTTATATATGTGGCCGAAACAATTTTTTTTATGATTAGGTTAGGGTTAAATTATTATTTTATTACCATTTTAACGGTGAATCAAGAAAGTCGAAATTGTTAATCCGATTATAAAGTTTCTTATATTCACCGCGTTTACAAGGCCATAACAATCCGTATCGAACCCAATACTTCTTAAATACTGGTACAGTGTTGCCAATTTAGAGGAAACAGCTTGGCAACACCACAACAAGAAACAAAGAACAAGGATTTTGTTTTTAGCATAGGGTCTCATTTCCAATTCAGGTACGTACGTTTTTTTCAGCAGCATGTTTTACTACTTATTCAGGTTACAGGCACTTTTACTTGCTACGCTAGGGAGTTAGGGATGAGTAAGTGAGAATTTAAAGGAAGTGTACCACCATTTGCGTGAAGGGAGAGTGGAAAATCATTTAATAAAACCACCCTTATTTCATCTGATCCGGATTAGAACCCAGATCTTCCGGTTATCGGCAGTTTATCCTAAAGCGACCTATACCCGTGCGTGCCCCATACGAAAGCAGTGCACGCCACGAGCGTCGCACGGAAGGCGAGGTAGCCTACCCACTTGAACACCAGTATTTCTGGTGGCGTCCTCAAGTGTGGAATAACAAGTTTTGTGATCGACCAGCTTCTCATATGCTGCGTCTTCAATCTGTTTGTTAGAGCGTTCTTTACATTTTATCCGCCATAATCAGCGATGACTCCGGTAGTTCTCAATGAATGTAGGCAAAACGTTTACAGACAAAGATGACGCCGATTACCCCTACTTGAACAAACAACTAAAACAACTTAAGATAAATTATACACAACACTTGACAAAAGATGGACGAATTTGTTGTGGGGAAACCTTGACTCACAACCGCCAACATGCATTCTCTCTTGCACGTCTGCCTCTAAGGAGCCAACCCTGCGATACACGCCGTGCACAAATATCAAGCTCCCCCTGATTGACGTCGTTCCGTGCCCCGCAATGCACGTTATTCACCACATGGTTATAATTCCGCCGTGCGTTGCTGACGTGCAAGACACGAGGGTAACCATCTTCGGTGGCCTCATGGTCTAAAGCGCTACTCCCATGTTGGATTAGACTGCTGAAGACAGGGAGATTGAAGCTCGATCCCGGTCAGGTGCACTGAGTTTTTTCCTAAATGGCTTTCCACTCTCCCTCCACGCAAATGTGGGTATATTTCCTAGAAATGTAACCTTCCTACTCTCTAACACATTAGTGTAATGATTACATAGGCTTATAGACCAAACGGGTAGTAAGACGTGGTGTTAAACAACCCCACGAGATTGACGCCTTAGACCATTTGACCAGAGAAGCAGGCTATACACTAATTATGTTAATTATTAAGAAAGAAGAGAGTTGAAATTTATTGGAAGTGCACCCACATTTTCATGGAAGTAGAGTATAAAATCATTTAGTAAAAACATATTAGAACCTCCATCATCTGTAGTGCAGTCAATTGCGAGACTGACGCCTTTATACCTTTCGAACACCGGAACAGAGTAGAGTAAAATAAAATTAATGAAAGCCGTAACAAAACCAGTGTCTGCCATGTAATAAAGTCCACCTCCGGATAGCTCACCTGCTCCGCCATTGTGATTAAATTAGGGTCAACTCTCACTACGCTGGTTTACATTTCTGTATTAATCAATTACGTTAGTAAATCGGGCCGTAATCAAGTTACACCTCTTGTCCACTGTTTCACCTCCGTAATTGTCGACAGATTCACGTGTCAAACGAATGACCTGGACCCCTCTAATCCCTCTTCCCACCTTGCTCTGGTTGGTTAAACTGTGTTCACACCGAGTGCGTTTCTACCCCAGTGATTTAGTTTGTTTTTAAGTACCGCATCTTACTACCCGTTTGGGATACACTTATGTACTAATTACGCTAATGGTTTAAGGGATTAAGGAGGTTCTGTTTATAAGACGTGTACCAACATTTGTGTCAGTGTTTTTTTAATGTCTCAAGCGGTACTTAAGGAAGCCGTATACTTGAAGAGGAATATCCTCTCACAGCTGTCTTTATTATGGGAATGGTAGTTGTAAAGCTTATACACCACTAAAACAATCCTCCTATTAACTGAGAATGTTAGGATGGTGTGAAATGGTTAATTTTACAAATCTAAAGCTCAGGGCTTAGGATATTATGTGTTTTTATTTTACTCTGATATGCATTCAATTTATTAAAAAACTCTACGTTCATCTATGTAGAAAACGTGACGTAAGGGTCGCACATATATACGATTGAACTTGGGATCCAAGCCATATGTCGTGCATGTTTATACTTTTAGAGTTTATTATACTTATTCTGTTAAATAAATTAAATATGTGGTTCAACCCCTACAAAACTGGTAAGGAGGGGATGTAGGGAACGCGAGAAAAGGTAACGGTTTTTGCATCAACACTTTTTTTTTGCCAAAATAAATCAGATATTGCTCCAGTAGAAATATAGTTTAATTTTATCCCCATGGTGATATCAACAGTTGTTGAATATCTGTCATGAGCATGGCGGTATTAGATGACAAACTTTTTAAATGAAGAGGAAAAGTTGTCATTAAATTACAGGAATCCTTTAACAACTGTTGACATCACTATGTGAAGAAAACTAAACTCTGTTTCTACTGAAGCAATATTTGATTTATTTTCACTTAATAAAAATGTTGATATAAAAACAGTGATCTTTTATCGCGTTTCCTACACGCCACCTTAAGAGTCGAAATATACAAATAGAGAGGTGTTTTAAAGTTACCACAGTGTGGTGGAAAAACACATGTACGGTAAGTTTTTGGTTGAGATTAAAGTTAAAAATTTAATCTATGTAAAGTGGATATATAGCAAGCCCTAGAAAGTCAAATGAGGCGTCAATCTATAGAACTTTTCCCCATACAAATTTCTATTACTATTTATCGCGATAATATGCAGCCATTTCTGCAATTATCCACTAAGACTATTTATATTTTGATATCTATAATAGTATCATGAAGAACAACAATATTAGGAATAAAGTTATCCGGGAGTACAGGCAGTACATGCGATATCAGAGGAACCAAGACTGAAATTGTAGGGTATTATATTGAGGATGTTGGAGTACATGAGATATTAAAGGAAGTAAGAATGAGATGTTAGGGTATTGTATTGAGGTTGTTGGAGTACATGAAATATTAGAGGAAGCAAGACTGAAATGATAGGGTATTATATTGAGGACGTTGGAGTACATAAGATAGTAGAGGAAGTAAGACTGAAACGGTAGATATTATATAGAGGATGTTGGAGTATATGATATAGTAGAGGAAGCCAGGGTGAGATGGTATAGGCATGTAATGAGGATGGCGAAGTATATGATATAGTAGAGGAAGCAAGGGTGAGATGCTATGGACATATAATAAGGTTGTTGGGGTACATGAGATAGTAGAGGAAGTAAGACTGAGATGGTAGGGTATTGTATTGAGGATGATGGAGTATATGAGATAGTAGAGGAAGCAAGGGTGAGATGGTATGGACATATAATGTCTTTGGGGTACATGAGATAGTAGAGGAATCAATACTGAGATGGTATAGGCATGTAATGAGGATGTAAAAAAGAGGATGCCAAAGAAAATGATGGAAATGATGTATGTAGTATAAAGACCACAAAGGAGGCCAAGAAAGAGATGGTCGGACCCATGGTTGTCTTTAGTTACAGGCCGGAATAATTAAGTTTGGCAACACTGCGTTGAGGCCGGTCACCAACACAGCCACCTACTATGTTGCTGATTTAGAACAGTTTGTTTACTGTGCGGGATGTTTGTTTTTAATGTAATTTACTTGATTTTAAACAATTTTGCGTGGTTCATGCTTCTAATGCTATGCGTCATATATAGCAATAAATGAACGTTTTGTAGATGTGATTAATAATATTCAACTAACAGATGACATGATTCCAGAATACTAAGTCGTGTACATTTGTGGGTAAGCTTACTACAAATGGCCTTTTTATTTTGAAATGAAGTTATTCAATTTTTTTTATTTAGGCATGATACAGATGTTAACTATTTCAATGATCTTACCAAAGGAGGTCTAACTAGTATTTCAACAACTGTTTTGAGGATTCAAGTTAATGAACATTCTATAATGAAGATTTTAGTAAAATAAAAGTTCAAAAATAATTTTATTCAGCACAAACATCAGAAGCAAAATTTCATGTGCACCCGCCTCGGTGGCCACATGGTATAAGGCGCTACTCTCGCAGTAGACTAGACTACCGATGATGTGGATATCAAGGTTCGAATCTCAGTCGGGTGTACTGATGAGGGATTTCTAAAATGGTTTTACACTGTCCCTCCGCGCAAATACGGGTACACTTCCTATAAATATAAACTTACTCAACCCTAAAACCATTGACATAACTAGTACATAAACGTATAATCCGACGGGTAGTTAGACACAGTACTAAATAAAATAAACAACTTTTTCTGCGGTAGTTCCTCGCGTGATTTATTTTCTTTGGTTTCGTCAAAGCTTGGGAATATAATTCCTATTGACTACATCATGCATAGGAATTATAAACTTCGCAGTGAAAATTTGTATTCAGAAAAGAAGAAAAGTTAAACACTTCACAAAGCTATATTTCAAAATTATATTTCCCAAGGCTAGTAAGTGTTCAAAGCAATTACTTAAATAACAATATCAATTTTATTAAAATATGCGCTAAAGAACTGCATCTAGACATGCAAATTGAACCCGGTATCTTTGTATTAGTGCAACAATGAATGCTCTTTCTAAACTTCAAGCCAGTGCCCTTTTGTGATGTTCATTATCATATTCTAATTGTGTTTTTGAACGGTACATAATACTTACCTAGCAAATTTATTTTAAAACTATTATTTACATGTTCATTTGTTGTATTTTTCAATCTCTGAAGTATTTTTGTTAAACGATATATGCAAAACATGTTTAGATTAATGGTCGGTATCGTTCAAAGTGACTCATCACTCATCAGTATTTAAATGAAGAAAACTGTAAATATTCACACTATTCTCCATAATAACCAGCAGATCGACAGGCCTCATGACGTCACTACAAGCGGAGTTGCCACATTTATCACTCTGACCTGTAACTAAAGACAGCCATGCCGGAGCAGACACTAGATAGTGTGCAAGTAAGAGAAGAAAAATGGAAGAAATTAAATGAGGAGGAATGGTGGAAGGATAGAGGAACCAGGAGGTACTTCATTAAGGTGATCCGGCCACAGGCTGGAAATATTTGATGATGACTAGTGTCATTCAAATTTAGATAATCTAATGTACGTCCTAGGGGAAAACATAATTTGTGACTTTATTTCAATTTTGGGTGCTTTTGGACCACACAACATATATTTATTTGAGTGAAATTTCAAATGAGAACTATGTTTAAAATAAAATAGCAAGGCTTCTCAGTGTCAAGCTAATTTATTCTGGTGTTTCCAGTAACGGGAAGGTCGGGGTTCTAATCTTGGCTGGGAATACTGTGCACATTTTTTTTTCTAATTGGTTTTCCACTCTTCCTCCAAACAGACTTAGGTTCATTTTATCTCTTATGCCTTTCTTTAGATTACCAAATTAGCTTTATTTAATAATAGAGTTCGAAAGGTTAGTGAGGTGCGGCAAATCTTGAAGAACACAGATCATTAACTTTGTTTCAATTGATTTAACGGTGATGAACACAGATCATGTACTTTGTTTCAATTGATTCAACGGCGATGACCACAGATCATGAACTTTGTTTTAATTGATCCAACGGCAATGAACGCAGATCATGAACTTTGTTTCAATTGATTCAACGGCGATGACCACAGATCATGAACTTTGTTTCAATTGATTCAACGGCGATGAACGCAGATCATTAACTTTGTTTCAATTGATTCAACGGCGATGAACGCAGATCATTAACTTTGTTTCATTTGTTTTAACGACGATGAACGCAGATCATTAACTTTGTTTCATTTGTTTTAACGACGATGATCGCAGATCTTTAACTTTGTTTCAATTGATTCAACGGCGATGACCACAGATCATGAACTTTGTTTCAATTGATTCAACGGCGATGAACGCAGATCATTAACTTTGTTTCATTTGTTTTAACGACGATGAACGCAGATCATTAACTTTGTTTCATTTGTTTTAACGGCGATGAACGCAGATCATGAAATTTGTTTCAATTGATTCAACGGCGATGAACACAGATCATGAAATTTGTTTCAATTGATTCAACGGTGATGAACACAGATGACGTCACTTACGCGTTCTCTTTCCTAGTTGTGAACCTGCCCTAAGTGATTGTGGTAGATTTCATAGTTTGGTCCGTAGCGCCCTCCGGTTTATCTAAACGGACGTTCGGCTCAAAATTGAGAGGCGTCAACTCATCACCACCATCATCACCATCATTAACATCATCATCATCATCACCACCACTTTGATAGGAGAGATGAACTGGCAGGTAAAGGCCGTTTTGTGACCCCTATGTTTATAGAACCGTCGCTGGAACAGAGATTCTGGATTTATCTGCGCCGAGGGACTGTGGTAAGAGACGGTTCAAGGGGTAATGTTAGCGTATTAGACTCAGAAGGAAGTTAGTGGAAAAGCAAAAAAACAAGCACCATTTTTTTCAGAAACTTTGCCTTCGAACGCCTGGATTTAAAAAAAATGTATATGCATCTATAATCTATTTGAAACGGCCTTATTCCAGCAAAATTTTAAAATTGAACGTCTTTAGGAATAATGTCTGGAATGGTCCCTACCCGCCACATTTTTGAAAATTGAATGCCTTTATAGGATATTTGCAGTTTGATTAAAATTTTACAGCTTCGTATACTATAATATCAGAAGGTTTGAAATACTTATATAAGAAGGTTAATTTTTTTCCAGAAGGGGTAATGACCCCCTCCCCCTAAACCTCGCATCACGGTTTATTCGTCACTAATTTGGAGAGTTCTTTTCCCTAATACTTAGAAATTATATTCTTTTAAAAGATATGTAGAGTAGTCCTCTCTCCAAATCTTTTTGAAAGTTTGATATTTCTATAAGCTACAGGGCGATTCAAAATTCCCCGAAATCAGATTTAAAAGATGTATTTAAGCTCGCTGAAATTTAGTTTTACACTGAAACCTTCACTAGCCCTTATAAAAGGTGCTAGAATTGTTCTCCATTTTGTAAAATACACAAATTAACCCGGTGGCACAAGTTTGTGAACACTCTTCTCGGTACTTCAACTGGGATATCTCTAACGGCTATGTTTATGTTGTTTCGCAAGTCCTGCAGCGTTCTAGAGTTATTGCGGTACACCATCTCCTTCAGATATCTCCACGGAATGAAATCTGGAGGAGTCAAGTCTGGTGAGGGGGGCGGTCAAAGATTTTTCAAGATTATTCGATCATCGAAGGACTCGAGGATTATTTACATAGTTTCGTTGGACGTGTGGCACGTTGCGCCATCTTGTTGAAACCAACAGTGACGTTCATTTGTTTCAAGCAAGTCTACAAATTGGTGGGTGATATCTGCGTACACTGCTGATTTAAGAGTCATGTCAAAAAAACAAAGTCCCACAATTTGCCTTCTAGACACAGCACACCACACACCAACTTTAGTCGGGTGAAGTGAGACCTCATGTAATGCGCGAGGGTCAACTGCAGCCCAGATGCAGAGTTCTGGCTGTTGACGTACTGGTTTGAATGAAACCAAGTTTTATCACTGAAGAAAGTCTTGTTAAGTTGGTTAATCACGTTGTTGCGAGTGAACCTCCTAAACCATTCGCAGTAGACACGAGTTTCGGAATCCAGTGGACGTAGCTCCTGCACTACTTGAACACTGTATGGTCGTGGCTTCAGACGTTTAGTAGCCCTTGATGTCACCACTACAGAGAGCTCCCGTACATGCCACAAGAAACAGAACTAGACTATCTTCTCTTGTCTTAGAGCAAATAATTTTTAAACTTACATTTCTGGGACTTTTGAATCGCCCTGTATTTTAAGTAGTCTCCTTTGGGAAATTTTTGAAATTTGGATGCCTCTAAAATCTATATTAAATAATCCCCCCCAGATTTTTATTTAAGTTTTATATGTCCTAAAAACTATTTGAAGAAGTCTTCCAGCAGACATTTTTTGAAACCTAGATGCTTCTATATGTTATTTAAATTGCTCCTCACCCACATTTTTCTAGAAAATTTGTGCTTATAGAACATATATGAAGTGTTCTTTCACAAATATTTTTTAAAAATTTATTGCTTTCAAAAACTATTTATAATGGTCTTTGTGTGAAAATTCTTCATAAATACATGCACACAGAAGCTATTTGAAGTGGCCTTCTCCGGAAATTTTATAAAAAATGGAATGCATCTCTAAGTAATTTGGAGTTTCACTAAGATCATATCTTAGCTTCATATTTGATAATATCAGAGGATTTGAAATATATACAGGGAAGGGAAGGTGCAAATTTATTCCGGGAGGATTATTTACAGGGGAACATTAACCTCCTGCCACCTTTGTTTCAAGTGCCCCTGTTAAATTAGTACATATTCGGATAACCCAAACGGGTAGTAAAACGCGGTGCTATTAAAACAAAATGGTTTTGTGTTTTAACGTGATTAATAATATACTAGTGAGATACAACTTTTTTTTGTGTGTATGGGTGAATAAGGCTTGATAGTTTGTAGTGATAGTCGAATGCGGCTCCTCTTTAATGAGGTTGGATAATAATAACGTCCAATACTCCCCCCAGCTTTTGAATCCCGACTCTGCAACAAAATTTCTCGACAAGGCCCAACTGAAATAGGCCACCGTAATGCGGTTGAATATGAAAAAGAAACACTTCTCCGCCCCATCAGAAACTTGAAGTTTGTTGACGTTGTGGTTTTATCGGAGACTAATTTTCTCTTGTTTCTATTTTCAGTCGGTGAAAACGAGGGGCGGACGTCCCAAACAGACAAAGAGGAAGTTTTTCAAAATAGATACTGGGTACCAGAGAACTAAACTTGAAATAGTGTATCACGTTTAAATTATGTATTTAGGTTTGAATCGGGCCAACCGATTCATGAACACGAATCAAAACTTGAAACTAATAAACAAAATACCCGCTTTATTGGCCGCGTGGTCCAACGCGCTACTCTCGCAGTAAACTAGACTGCCGATTACGGGGAGATCTAGGTTCAAATCTCAGTCGGGGGTACTGGGGGTGGCTTTTTCCAAAATGGTTTTCCACTCTTCCCCCACACAAGCATGAGTACACTTACTCTAAAAATAACCTTTTTAATCCCTAGAACCATTAGCATAATTTGTACATAGGCGTATAACCCAAATGGTTGCAAAAAAATAAAAAATGAATGACGCAAAAGAGTAAAGCTAAAGTGCTGGAGAGAGCATGGCTGAGAGAGAAATATGAAGGATCAATGATTTAATAATGGAGTTTAGCTATTTTGATTATTTGAGGTATTTAACATGCACTATCTGAACTGACTGATTATATCAGCACACGACTTATAAACTAATAATAATAATAATAATAATTGCACCACGTCTTACTACCCGTTCGGGTTATACGCTTTAAGTACTAATTACTCTAATGGATTAGGAATTGGGTAGGTTGAATTAGAGGAAGTGAACCCGCATTTGCGTGGAGGGAGAGTGGAAAACCATTTAGGAAAAACCACCCCCAGTTCACCCGACCGAGTTTCGAACCTCGATCTCCCCGTCCTCAGCAGTTGAGCTCAACACGACTAGCGCGTTAGCCAACTACGCCACAGAGGCGGGTGACTTATAAACTAAATTAAATCTAGAACAGACACACCATACATCTGCCTCCCCCTTCCTGTTTCCATCAATTCGTCACTGTAGAAGGCGAAACCTCAATCTATAACCTTACTATATATTTTTCAGCAATGCCAGATTCCGATCTCGGGACCCCTTGCTCAATGGACAGACACGCTACCGACTGAGCTGAGGTATCAAATTAATTATTTTTTTTGCACCGCATTTTGCTATCTGTTCGGGTTATACGCTTATGTGCTGATTACGCTAATGGTTTTTAGGGATTAGAAAGGTTATATTTAGAAGAAATGTACCCATATTTGCGTGCAGGGAGAGTGGAAAACAATTTTTTTTAAACCTCAGCACACCTGACTGGCATTCGAGCTTTGACCTCTGTCATTAGTGGTCCAGTGTACTACACCTCAGACCATGCTGCCACCGAAGCGGATTAGATTATTTTACATGGATGGTTCACAGCTCTTCCTTCTAGCACCTTTCCTCAAATAGCGTAATAATATGGCTATCTCGTACAGTCATTGGGACCCAATGCGAAAAACAAAACAATAACTTTCAAGCTAAATAAAACAAAACCGAGTAGAATTACTTCAAGGGTACCAACTGAGCCATGAAGAGTTTCTGCGATGTAAATCCCAGCTAGTTAGCGAATGAAAGTGACGTGTGTACGTGAAAATCCATTCCGGAGTTAATTAGTTAACTAATTGTTGGTATTCTACGGCCCAAGTTGTTTGGCGCCTGCAACCCCGCCCCATATATTCCCCCCTGGCCCACCCCTCCTCACGTGTGTTATATCACAGCGTGGTTGTCTTCATTGTTCGACTGCGATGTACAGGTTTCTCAAAGTTTTCACTCTTGTCAAATGGGACGGCTGTGAACAGAATTGTATTATTAGTTAATAATTATTACTAGAGGTGGAGGGGGGAAATGGTGGATGTATGTATTTAACACTAGCGTTACATCAGCTAATGATATACCAATTAATTTACCATAAGACAGAAACACGTAGCTCGAAATTCGCAACCCCTGTTATGCTCTTAAGACGTTTGGCGTAGTCTGGGATTACTCTAGGTAAAAAACACCCGGGTCGTTTTGGGGCAGTCGGTATCGTGTCTACCTATTGAGCAGGATGTCCAGCGACCTGGAAAACAGGTAAAAGTCAGGAAATTTTAAAAATTTCTGAAATTTTCACATATTCATCCAAACAAATACGCAACTTTTATTTACAATCGTCAAAATAGCATTCATCATTAATCCCTTTTACCACAGTTGTCCCTAATGAGTATACTAATCTTAATTCCAAAGTTTTAAAAAAAAATTATTGCGCGTTTGGGATACATCATTCGTTGCCTAGTAGTGGAAATATTAGTTAGTACTAATGTACCGCTGTCCAGGAGACGCCCGAATTTTCTAATCGTACATCTTTTCCTTGGAGGTTCCTTCCATGTACCGATGAAATGAGGTGACAGTGAGTATGAGGATGGGAACTATTATTATTATTATTAGCACCGCGTATTACTACCCGTTTGGGTTATACGCACTTACGCTAATGTGTAATGGTAGGGTGATTGTGAGATGAAATGAAGGACCTACAGTTTAACGTGGAATCCGAACCACGGTGGAGGCCTGGCATTCCCCACATTCTCAAGATGTCTTGTCAGAGGTGAAGGAAGGGTTTGGTAATCAGATAAATCTATGCCGGGACCTGGGATTGAACCCCGGCCGCCAGCATAGAAGTCTGACACCTTACCCCTAGACCACCAGGTCACCGGATGGGAACTAATGGAAACACTTACACTTAAGCCTAACTAGCCAAACCTTTGTGACCATTGGGGTAGTTCCCCTTTCGGGGAAATTACCAAAGCTACCAGCCGGGAATCTAACCTGGAACACCTAGGTTCGTAGCCAGATGCACTGACCACTACACCACGAGGCCAGTCAATTCTCAAAGTCAATAAGTGATTTTCTTGTGGTCTTTCCACTTCTTTAGCGCGCGTCTTCAGCCAAAATTGAGGTATGCCTATGCGCATGTTCTTGACTTCGATTGCGTTATAGGAAGAAGAAACTAAAAAAGAACGTGTCTCACAACAATTTTATGCTTTTCTTGTGTAAGGCAATCTTTAAATGTCTCAATATGATAGAACTAAAATCTATCTTAGATCGCACTACGCAATAGCTCATCGCTTTAGGCTGAAATACTTTAACCCCCTCACAGAGTGACACAACTTCAAAATGTGTATGTGTCTACAGTAGCCCCATGACTTCTTTGGTGCTGACTGACAGCTTACAGCTGACTTCTGACAGTCAACATTTAGGTATATATCTACATTTTGATTGTCAGAAGTGACAGCTGATAAACACATGTTGTTGCAGATCATTTAGTTCGGCATAGGGATACATAATTGGTCTGGTAACTTTTCAAAGCTGTCAGTCAGCACCAAAGAAGCCATGGGGCTACTGTACAATAGTATTGCATAATAAAATAATGTTTGTTAATATAGTGACTGGAAAAGTTGGAAATTGGCTCTGGAATACCTGTAAAAGTCAGGGGATTAAAAAATATAGTTTGGCTGGACACCCTGTTGAGCTAAGAGTCCCATGGTCAATTCCCGACAGAGACGAAAAAATTAGAATGGGTAAAACGTGTGTGTCCGTGCTCACAGTGACGAAATTAACATCCGGAGGGCTGGATGTTGTGTCTGTTCTAGATTTAAGTTAGTTTATGAGTTGTGTGTGAGAGAGAGAGTGAAGGAAGAACCTTTGCAGGATAGGATAGAGAAGGCGAGATTGAAGTGTTATGAACATGTGAGGAGGAAGGAAGGAAGGAAGAGGCGAGGATTCCAAGGAGGATGCCTGAAATGGAGGCTGCGGACAGGTGGATAAAGGGAGTGTGGTGAGAAGAGGAGTGGAGGAAGAAAATTGGTGGGAGGACAGAAGAAAATGGAGAGGCTTGTGTTCGAGACAGACCCTGCCAGTGACAGGAAACTGTGCATAATGATGATGATGATGATGATGATGATGAACTGTTTGCTTATATAATCATTTCAGAAAATGTAAGTTAAATACCTCAAATAAATCAATAGATTAAATAAAAAAAAATTCCACTCCGTCTTAAATACGTTCGTGCTATACGCATATGTACTAACTAAGCTAATGTGTTAGGCATGATGAAGGTTGAATTAAGAGAAAATGTGCCCACGTTTGCGTGAAGGTAATAGGGAGAGAGACCATTTAGATAAAAATTTTCTTTGCCACCAGAGAATCAGACAATACGGGACAGATGCCTTTTTTTCAGTAAGACCCACTGTTACCTAGAGGTCGATCTTTCTCTTTTTACAACCAAAACCGTGTGGATTGGAATCCATCACTTTCCAACTAATCCTTTATCTTTTAGGATGATTCCTCCCCCCTCCTCATCTACACTTTCTGTCTCCTCTTCAATCTATTTCTAAAACTAAACGCATTCCCCACCTTACCCCCCCACCCCCCCAAAAAAACCTCTTCTAGGAAAATAAAATCAAGCGTTGCGTGGGAATCCCGCTAGATTCCTCCACCAGTGAGATCTTTTATACATCCTCCTATTGGTCTTATCTCTCGCGAGGCTATGATTCCTCTGATTCCATTCCCGCCACTTTGCCAGTTAGTACAGTCTGCTTGAATGAAGAATAGACATCTAAATTAACTATCTGACTTTCACAAAAAAGGATCTCAGAGTATTAGTACTGTAGAGATTGAAATTCTACGGGAAAATATTTTTAAAAAAAATAGCGCTACAAAGTCGTGAATTTTTTTTTAACATGTTCAAAAATCGGCTACTAATACATTTCTATTTTTTTATATGAAAACATTATATTCCAACCCGCTTCAGCGGTGGCGTGGTCTAACGCGCTACTCTCGTGATGGGCTAGACCGCCAATGATAGGGAGATTGAGGTTCAAATCTCAACCGTGTGTAAAGAGAGTGGTTTTTCCAAATGGTTTTCTACTATCCCTCCACGCAAATGCGTATACACTTACTCTAAATATAACCGTTCTAATCTCTAAACCATAAGCATAATTAGTACATAAGCGTATAAACTGAATGGGTGGTAAGACGTAGTGCTAACAAAATTACCACGTAAAACCTTACCAAGATATCCAATTTGAACAAAATCGTGTCATTTAAAAAAAAAATTGTAAATAAAAAAAAATTCATTAGGAAATTATGTGCACTTATTTCAGGGCTAGGGCTTAAGAGCGTTCATCAAAACAGGCCCAACAACTCAGCTCCCGGCTCGCGCGAGGTACGGGAGTAAAAGGGAAAAGAAAACACCTACGATATGTCAGAAATGTGTGCAGTGCATCCGTATTTGAATGATTACTCGAAATTTTCCGCGGTGACGATGGGGGACAAAGCGACAAAGTTTCTTGTTATTACCTACAGTACGTCCCTGTTATGACAGAATGAGGATGTGTGTACAGTGCTTATCTGTGAAGACATTCTAAAATGGTCAAAAATAGCCTTCTAAATGCAGTTTGTATCAAAATATAATTTAATATTTCAAAATGTTCAGTATTAGGAACTTCTATTAACTCTTTATCTCCATTAATGTTTAATCAGAAATTATCCACATGCAATAGTGTTGGTGTAAATCTACTATTTCTAGCCGACTGTATCACAGAGTTGATTGCCAATAGACCTTCAACATCTAAATACAACGTTTGAACTAAACCCATCAAACGATGTCAGATCTGTGGACAGGAACAGACAGACCAACATGGGGTTAAATTAAAAAGTAAAATATTTTTTTTATACACATGTAACTTAAGGATTCATAATAACCTCGTTTCCTAAAATTTTCTCGACTACAATACCTTCTCTTTGTTTGCTAAAGTGCGTACAAAGACAAACAAAAAAAATATATATAATATAATGAATGCACTATAGTAGAAAAAATTAAACAGTTATGTGTTATTTCAATTTTTTGAGTTAACTCAAAAGTTAATGTATGAAGTAGGCCTCCTAAAGTTTTCCATGTTTTCTAAGATTCAGATTCAAGATTTGGACTAGTATTAAATATATGGATTTGTAATCAAGGCTCGCATTCTGATTCATAAAATTATAGATTCGCTTCCATTTCTAGTTAAAACCTTTTAGACTCATCCGTTTTCAACACCTGTTCCCCTTCTCTTTTCCATAAGGTGTATAGTTTTATCGTAAATGAATGTACACACCCCTCCCTCGCGTGTTTCCCGAACAATGTGAGACCCATTTCACAAGCTCAATCTGTTCAGACTCAGGGAAGTTACAGTCCGGTCGGTAGGTCAAGCTTTGATCTTCTCTGGTTCCTCTTTGTGTTTGCACTGGTAACGTAGGTAATGAAACGGGTATTATTGGGAACTTACAAGACCTTCTCCGCTTCCCTTTTTTCTCTTGTCCAGGAGGTCTGGGCGCCCAACCTTATATCGGGAGGGGGTGGGGGACTAAAGGAGTTGATTCAGAAATCTCCCTCCACCCGTTCATATCCGCATTGATAATATCTAACAAAATAGAGAGCTACAGATCCCATGATTTGACGTCTGAATACTTAAATGTAGATCTAGTAACTTTCCTATCTGTCAGATAAGGTAATTTTGATGAAAATTGGATTTTAGTTTTTAAATGGTTATAAAAGGATGTGTTGAAAGGGGTTTTATTTTAAAACAGTGATACCCCGAGAGTACGCTTAAACCACAATTTCCCTTATGCTGTTCCATATAGTCCGAGTTTTCGGTTATTCGAGGTCTCGATCCTACCCATCTTGGATTATCGAAATATTACTGTGCTTAGTAACAATAGGATCCATCCCTGGGGTGTGGTGGTCAATGCACTATGAATACTAGGTACTATGAATCCCGGGTTCGATTCCTACCTGGTATTACGGGTATTTTTCTCTTAAGGGGAATTATCCCAATGGCCGCCAGAGGTTGGTAAATTAGCCTAAAGTTAATTTTAAAGATTCCCACTGGCCCAGACCTCCATACTCACTATTATCACATTGTTTCACAGAGAGTACGACGTGTAGACCATCTCCAAATGCCTACCTTGGGTAAAACTGTGTGTGCCACAAGCGTGGCTAATAGCCTACATACAGGGGACTGAACTGGAAGTCAGTTCCCTTCCGGTTAGTAATTCCTTTTTTTTACACCCATTAATGTTTCCATGTTTTTATTCAAGTCATATATTTTCCACTACAGGCTTGCTAGGCCTGTCGTAGCTTCATATGCCTTACTGTAGCTTAGAGCTTAGAAACCTCCCCCTCCACTATCACAGTTTCTTGACATACTGTAGCTTGGAGCTTAGAAACGTCCCCCTCTACTATCGCAGTTTCTTGACATACCGTAGCTTGGAGCCTAGAAACCTCCCCCCTACTATCGCAGTTTCTTGACATACCGTAGCTTGGAGCCTAGAAACCTCCGCCACTGCTATCACAGTTTCTTGACATTTTCTTGACATACCGTAGCTTGGAGCCTAGAAACCTCCCCCTCCACTACCACAGTTTCTTGACATACTGTAGCTTGGAGCTTAGAAACCTCCCCCCTACTATAGCAGTTTCTTGACATACTGTAGCTTGGAGCCTAAGAACCTCCCCCTCCACTATTGCAGTTTCTTGACATACTGTAGCTTATAGCCTAGAAACCTCCCCCCTACTATCGCAGTTTCTTGACATACTGTAGCTTGGAGCCTAGAAACCTCCCCCCTTCACCATTCAAGTCACTATAGTCTTCTCAGAAACCACATGACGCCGACGCCCGACATGGCCACGCCAAGGCGCCAGCCACCGCGACGCTGGGCGTCTAGAAAACAAGCGGCCCCTGACGAGCCGGCGAGCCTACAACACATACAATAACTTCACAAGCCACTGAGTCGGGCTAACCTCTCTCTCGTGTCTTCGAGAGTGTCGTCGTCATCATCTCATGGGGTAAGCGTTAATTGGGCGACGACTACGAGCGTCGGGACGGTGAGACTGTGTTCACTACAGGCTTGCCAATAGCAGTCATAATAGTGGCGTCGACTCTTCACGTCATGTATAAGCGTGTCAAGTACCAAGGGAGGAACTCTGTTATCCAAACAAACGTGCCAATTAACAAGAAAAAAATTATGTTATCTAAACAAACGGGGGGAAACTCTGTTATCTAAACAAACGTGTCAAGCATCAAGGGGGACCATTGTTATCTAGACAAACGTGCCAATCACCAAGGGGGAAAGCTCTGTTATCCAAACAAACGTGTCAAGTATCAAGGGGGAACTCTGTTATCCAAACAAACGTGCCAATTAACAAGAAAAAAATTATGTTATCTAAACAAACGGGGGGAAAGCTCTGTTATCCAAACAAACGTGTCAAGTATCAAGGGGTAACTCTGTTATCTAGACAAACGTGTCAATCACCAAGGGGGAAAGCTCTGTTATCCAAACAAACGTGTCAAGTACCAAGGGGGAGACTCTGTTATCCAAACAAACGTGTTAAGTACCAAGGTAAATTCTGTTACCCAAACAAATGTGTCAAGTATCAAGGGGGATCTCTGTTATCTAAATAAACATGTCAATCAACAAGGGAGAAAACTCTGTTATCCAAACAAACGTGTCAAGTACCAAGGGGGACCTTTGTTATCTAAACAAACGTGTCAAGTACCAAGAGGGACCTCTGTTATCCAAACAAACGTGTCAAGTACCAAGGAGGACCTCTGTTATCTAAACAAACGTGTCAAACACCGAAGGTAAAACACACGTGTTACCACCCCCACCCGTGCTATCCACGTATTAATACCTGTGCTTCCCTACGGCTATTCTCATAGCCTAATCGCAGTAATGTGTAAATATCGAGTAAGTACTAAGAGGAAATGTATACGGTTTTTGCTTAAAGCAAGAGAGAGGCAGACCATTTAGTATAAACCACCCTAAAAACGCCTGGCTGAGATTCAAACTCTTACCCCAATCAATGGTGAAACAGACAAGATGATACTGCCCTCTTTGTCCACGTTCTTTCCCCTTTGGTTGTGGGATAACTTATATTCTGTTCTCTTTTTGTTTCTTCAGAAGGTGAGAAACGTGTCGGAATTCCTCGAGTTGATCAGTTCCAACGTATGACCTGTACCTCCTGTGGTGCTGAGCAAATTATTCTCAGCCCTTTGTGTGTGGAGGAGAGACAAAGGGTAGGTCCACACACCTAAATAGAGGTAGGGGTGGTGGTATTACCTATTATTCGATACCTCCCGCCACCTTATACACGTCTGATGATATTACTCCGTCCAGATAAAGGCGAGAGAACTATAAAAGTCACTGGAAATACCTGCAACCACCCCCTACCCTTTTTTTTACTGTGATATTCGGTACAATCTCGCGACAAAACAAAGTAGGGCAAACGGTCCATATTTTCCAACCGACTAACCAGCTCTTGGTCTAGTAGTCAGTATTCCTGGCTATTAATATAGAGGTCCCAGTTTAGACTCCCGGCGGTAACATAGGTATTTTTTACCGAAGGGGAATTATTCCTATGTCTGCCATGGTCCGTAATCACACTTACAGGTGTCCCAACTTCAGAAGACGGTAACATATCCACCAATGCCAGTAGTAAACCAGGAACATCCAGTCGACAAACAATGGTGGAAAACGTTAAAAATAAATACTCTTTTTTTATTCCACCAAACCCTATACACCATTGATAGAGTTCAATTTTGACAGAAAGGCCCTTTTATAAAATACATATTTTGTTGTTGTCAACATTGATAACATTTTACCATATTATTGGTATTATTTTATAGGTATCGATAATAATTATCATTGGAGACAGATGCAGATAACATGACTTAACGTATTAGTTATTGTTACTAGGTGTTCTGTCTTATGACAGGTCCATTAATGTTGTCAGTTATAACGTGTTAAATACAGTTAAACACTCTCAATGAAGCACTATAATAGGTTTACAACTATTGCAACCAGGTATAATAAGTTATAATAATGTGCGGCAGATATAGACTCACTGCGACATCACAAGCGGGAGACGCTCAATTCTCATCAAAAGTTGCCCCAACGAACGAGGCAACTCGGCTTCGAAGACCAACACACAAACATATAACGCCTGGGCCAAACGACGAGTAAATAAGAAAGGTTTCATTCGGGGTGTTCCAAACAACCATCGGCGACCGCTAGTGGTCAGGTGGCGTGATGTTAGAAGATTACCACCCCTCTTTGTACTTGGAGAAAACCTTGCCAAATTTTATTAGTCTCACTGGTATATAAAGGCCTGTCCTTGGTTCACGTATATCTATACTAATGTAACCACTCGTCGGAGGAACTGCTAGAAGATATTCACGAGCATCTTCCAAGACTACGTACTGAATACCACGAGGGTTGAGGTGTCTGTGTCACCTCCTCGCCGCAGAGCAAGCTACATCGGATACTATAAGTATTGAGGGATGTTGTAATCTTTATTGCGCTTTGAGTTCTTTTGTTCTATGTCCATATGACTTAGTTCTTGTATGTTAGTACTACTAACTTATTTCCCTATGTGCATAAGGCATAGTTTATAGCTTTATGCACTATCTTTCTATGTTTATTAGGCCTAGTCACAAATATTAGGGTCAAGATTAGACTCCTTAGACTATATGACCATGCTGTGGCTAGTTTCGGCAAAGATTTATCTGATTACCAAACCCTTCCTTCACCTCTGACAAGACATCTTGTGAATGTGAGGAATGCCAGGTCTCCACCGTGGTTCGGATTCCACGTTAAACTGTAGGTCCTCCATTTCATCTCACAATCACCCTACCATTACACATTAGCGTAAGTGCGTATAACCCGAACGGGTAGTAAGACGCGGTGCTAATAATAATAATAATAATGTGGCTAGTTTAAAGAATAATATAAAATAATGGGGGATACCAGGTTATCTATTGCTATGTTTCACGACCTAATTGGGTCTGTAACTGATACTTATCTTTGATGTGTCTAACTGTGTACCGACTTGCGGTGCGCAACCTGTAGAAGTGCTAATTGTCCATAGTAGTGGACCGCGGGGTTTTGTCTGTTGTGTACGGCCTCCTTGTAGCGCCTTTAGCGTTAGTCTAAAATGATCACTATTTTGTCAAGTATTATTGTCCCCTTCAGGGTAACAGAATAAATATACTATTGATTGCTCAGGCAGTACTGATTAGGAATTGACCGGCCGTAGTATCTGTATAATCTAGATTCATGGTAGCTCACTGTTTACTAGTTGTAAAATAATAGTTTCTCTTCTAGGAGCTTATACACATTGTAACGTCTAACTCTTTATGGAATTAACTCAAGCTAGCTAGCTCATGTTAATTACCTACCTTTTAGATCCTTAAACTGGGACTAAATTTATGTGGTTTAGTTCTTTATATTTGAAATTATTTGAAGTTGGAGGTCTCACAGTCAGCTGGCTGGAGTAGAATTATGTATGATACATTTTTAATAATATTTGATTACCACCACTTATTATATTGCCTTAGATTTGATGCCTTTCATCCTATTTGATGATATTTGATGAATTATTAATTGTCCTGCTTTAACGAGTTACAAGCTTTCTTATTTGCACCTAGGACCTATAAGTCTGGGTTATAGGGTGTAGCTACCTGATGGTCCTCTGTAAAGCTATTTATACTTTAGTAACCGTCTATAGCCTACTCTCATGTTTAAACAATGGATGGTTTGAATCATTTCTACCTACAGCTCTATGTACTTCCTTTTTCTCGGTCGGGTGAACTGGGGGGGTTCCTAAATTGTTTTCCACTCTCCCTCCACGCAAATGCGGGTTCACTTCCTCTAATTCAACCTTCCCAAGTCCTAATCCAATAGAGTAATTTTGAAGTAAGTTTGTAAACTTGTAAATCATTCTTATACTTTGTTCCTTCCAATCAACATTTATAAGTTTATGAGTGTTGTACAGTGAACTTAGATCTACAATGTGCCCGGTCCTCTGCCTCCTCCTTCAACTACCAGAATTTTCCTCTTTCTTTCAAGTCGTCCAATATTTGGATCCTCCTCCTTCCTCAGTTCCTCTTTCCCTCAACCTTGCGTGAAGGTAGATTTGGTAAATTTTATAGCAGTCAGGTATATTAAAATTGGACTGTAAAACCAACCGAAGAAGTATTGTGGTCGCTTGTTTTGTTGTTGCTCCGACATCCTCCTCCCCTTACGTGTCCCGTACACCCATCTATCCATCTACCCGTCTATCCTGTTGATGTTCAATGGGTCGTGCGCTAACACAAATGACTAGAGGATAACGGGCTGCGATGATAGGTTAATGTATTCATAAGACAAGGTTTAAAAACAAATGGTGTATTTTTTTTATTACTATTGTTATTATTATTTACTGCGCCCATCTCTCTCTTTGTTCATCTGTCTCCCTTGTTTGAGTGTCAATTTGAATAATCAAACTCCCGGGTTTGTGTGCGTGAACACACGTCTGGAGAGGGTGGGGGATAAGGAGGCGTATGCTTTAATAATTTTTGACGAGCTTGTCAGTTCTGGGGGAAGGGGGCGGAGAGGTACTTCATGGTCACTCTCCGACTCTTTCCTTTCCCCACCCCCTCTCTCTCTCTCTCTCTCTCTCTATATATATATATATATATATAGTATACACATAGGTATCTTACCTCTCCTCTCTCTTTGTAAATATATATACATATTATTCTTCCCTTTCTCTTTATACATTTATCTTACTTTCTCCTTTCTATATATATCTTACTACCTCTCTCTCTCTAGATATATTATATAAGTATCTCTGTAATCCCACATATATATACACACACATACACGCTCTTCAAATCAACTTAGATATAGAACAGGCGCAACAGCCAGTCTCCTGACCGCCAACCCATCACTGTGAAAGAATAACCCCTCAATGTATCCAATGATATATATTTTTGCTAGGCCAGGAATCTAATCGGAGACCCCATACCTAGTTCAATATGCAGACACGCCACCGACTGATCTAAGACGTAGGATTAAGGTCTTAGATATGTATGGCTTTATTACGTACCAAGTTCATTCAAGAATAAAACTTTTGTCAACGCGTGTCTCTAAAATTAACTTTATAATCTAACTTTTTAACTATGGAGAGTTATATTTTTTGTGGTTTTTCCACGCGTAATTTCCCCCGTATTATTCTACTGAACAAGTTTGAGCTTACGTTTTAATATCTTTATCCTGAAAAGTATTAAAGCTGTTTTTCAAATTCATAATATAAACTCACAGATCCTTTAACACAACTTTGAAACACTATGTTAATATGACATAAAATGGCTTATAGCATAAAAATGTATATATATTCTGAGTTACTAAATGTTTGTAGTCAACACAAATAGTGTATGTATATGCCTGTGTGTATAGTTCAAAAAGGGCTGAAAATAATGGATAAGAGAGAGGTTACATAATTCTGAAACACGTACCCTGTACTCATCACCAGACATTGTTAGGGTAATTATATATCACAGATTGTTGTGGCCAGGAAATTCAGCGTGAATGGGAGAAACCAAACGTAGATGGTAGGGTAACATTAGAATGGACCTGAAATAAATAGCGTAATTAGGTGGACTGGATAGAACTAGCTCAAGATAGGGATGTGGTATAATAAAGGGGACTGGATAGAGCTATCTCAAGATAGGGATAGGGTATAATGAAGGGGACTGGATAGAACTATCTCAAGATAGGGATAGGGTGTAATGAGTTGGACTGGATATAACTAGCTAAAGATAGGGATAGGGTATAATGAAGAGGACTGGATAGAACTAGCTCAAGATAGGGATAGGGTGTAATGAGGTGGACTGGATAGAACTAGCTCAAGATAGGGATAGGAGTGTAATGAGGTGGACTGGATAGAACTAGCTCAAGATAAGGATAGGGTATAACGAAGAAGACTGGATAGAGCTATCTCAAGATAGGGATAGGGTGTAATGAGTTGGACTGGATAGAACTAGCTCAAGATAGGGATAGGTTATAATGCATGGGACTGGATAGAACTATCTCAAGATAGGGATAGGGTGTAATGAGTTGGACTGGATAGAACTAGCTCAAGATAGGGATAGGGTAGGACTGGATAGAACTATTTCAAGATAGGGATAGGGTGTAATGAGGTGGACTGGATAGAACTAGCTCAAGATAGGGATAGGGTATAATGAAGTGAACTGGGTAGAACTACCTCAAGATAGTGATAAGGTGCAGTGAGGTTTACTGGCTGGAACTAGTTTAAGAAAGGGATAGGTGGCGTATTTTTGAAAGTGTGGAAATAACTTTAAAGTCTCTCAAGCCATGGAATGATTAAGCTATAATACGAATTTTAAAGTAAAATTTAGTTGACTTAAGATGCTGAAAAAATTTCGTATCTTTTTATTTACTTTCAATAAACGTGGCCCATGTGTTCTATCGTCTATCGAGTTTGACACTGCCACTCTAGATCTTTAGCCGGCCTCGCTAACCACTCAGTCTAGGGGATGAGGTATTTATATACATTTCTGGAATAATATTGTACGCACAACGCAGTTTTATAGCGACTCTCACTAACGAAAGGCCTTCTTATCCCTATCAATCCCCATTCATCTCCGGTTTGGATAAAACCCGTGTGGGCCCCTTAAATTGGGTTCGGGTACGGATGTAGAAAGGAATCTACAACACAAAGAAAGATGTTTCACGATCTTTTCTTTCTAAATACGACCGGAGAAATGAAAAGAATCCAAAGAGTATCTTGAGAATATGATACGTAATCTTATCGGATTGACAAGTAGGAGGAAATCTGCCCGAATAGTAAAAAAAACCCCACCTTTATGGGTATTCATTTCGAGAGAAACGTATTTTTGTATTATAATTCTTGAATTTGTTTGACAAGGCTCTTTCTTATATATATTTACAGGATTGATTGGCTGGTCCCAAGCGGCCCAGGTCAGTGAGAAAGTATCACTCGCAGTCAGGTTATACTGGTTATACGACTTTTATCTTATTATGTCTAAGCTTGTACTCCCTTTAGCCCTTCACCTACTACCACCCTTTGTCTTGTCAATAGTAAAAAGGGGAAAGAAAACTACGAAACTTCTTATCTCAAGATAAAGAGGAAGGCTCGCTGCTAGTTCTCAAATATCTTAAAATGTTCTGTTGTGAGCCCATCAAACAATGACTGTATTGGTTGGAGGGAGGCCAAATCTAGAGCCCTTTTTCATCAAGACTGGTCTCATAGCTCCGCTAATATGATTAAAATGTCGTTTAAAATGAAATAATGTCACATTTTCACACATTTTTTTCTATTAATAAAACTCAAACTATAGTGCTGTTAGTGAAAAAGAGCCTTGTTGGAATATTTCGTCCTTATTTTGATGGAAGCCGTATTTTGAAATAACCCATCATCGTAGAATTAAATATTGCGCTAGAGCTGAACATTTTCGCAGTAATTCCTCACTTAACAAGGCGACACCCTTAACATACGTTCAAAAATACTACTGAAGCTATGTTTCAGTATAAGTTGAAGTGGTGAGGTGACGTATTTATACTTTTACTCTTGGTTTGGGCCCGAGGTTATTTCAATTACATCATTGATGATCACCTCACTATTAATTTCACTTATAATATTAGTTTTTACTTTCTAATTGAATGAGCGAATATACTTCAATTTTTTTAGTAAATAACTGGGAGTTTGTTTTTAATATAATATATAAGTTTGTAAATTGATCCTATATTCACATTTTGTGTAGATTACAAATATAATACACTAAGTACTCACTAAATAAATGCTTGTAATTTTGTCTTAAGGAATTGTTTGTAAACAAAAGGAACGGTTGTACATTTAATTTGAGATGAAAGAGGACGCGAGAAAATATTAGTGTTTTTACATTTTTTATAGTAAAACATTTCTTTGGTCAAAATAAATCAAAATTAATATTGCTCCAGTACAAAACCTAGAGTTTTATTTTCTTCGCCTGGTGATATTAACAATTGTTGAATATCTGTCATGAACATAGCGGCATTAGGCGAGAAACTTTTTAAATTAAGATAAAAGGTTGTTATTAAATTCCAGGACACCCTTGACCAAAAATTCAACAACTGTTGATATCACCAGGTGAAGAAAATTAGATCTGTACTTCTACTCGATAAATATTTAATTTATTTTGGACAAACACAAGCTTTGCTATAAAAATTGGAAAAAAGCCGGCCTTTTCTCGCGTCCCCTTCTACCGAACCTTAATGCCATCGTATATCTTCACAAAATATGTATTCTGGGCACGCCTAGATTCACTCACTCGAACTTTTGATTAAAATTTAATTAAATCAAACAGAATTGACTGGAAAGCTGTATTTTAGTTTTAAAGTAGTTATGGTGGCCGAAATCGAATAGCCCACCCAGGGTTATCTACCGGTATTCAAGTCTACCCCTGTGTGTCGCACAAGGGTAGGCTTTATAAAAACGACCATCGGACCTTGGGGATAAGAAGCTTAGGGGTGAGCTTTGACGATCATGTTTTCCATAGATTCTTACAGGTTCACAATCGCTGCGAGAGTCCACAGAGATAAACACATACTCCCTTTGTCACACATACACACGCACTCACGCACTTTGATATCATTGAGGTCCCGCAAAAATCCTTGTTCTATCATTTCTCACCTTGTCCTCATCCGAGTTGTTCCGGTGAGATGCTTGGCGAAACAACGGACTATCTCCAATTACATTCATACATACATACATACATACATACATACATACATACATACATACATACATACATACATACATACATACATACATAATATACATATATACATATACACATATACATATACACATATACATATACACACATACACACATACATACATACACAAACACTATTTCACTATTCTAATATGGCCCCTCGTTAGATAATTTTGGGGCCGTATGGTCTAAGGCGCTACTTCCGTTGTAGGCTAGACTATCGATGACGGGGACATCATGTTTCGATACTGGTCGGGTGTACTGAGGGTTGTTTTTGTAAATGGTTTTCCACTATCCCTCCACGCAGGTTCGGGTACACTTCTTCTAGATTCAACCTTCATTAGCTCTAAGCCAGTAGTGTAATTATTACGTATACGTATAACCCGGACGAGTAGAAAGACGCGGTGCTAAAAAAAATGACTCAATAGAATATTTTTTTTTCTTAATTCATTAGTTTCGTAATTTCTACCTGTAGCAAAGAAAAATATTGTTCTTCTCAAAGAATGTTTATTCCAGTGACGAAATAATCCCTATATTTCCAGATCGACGAAACTAGATAATGAGGGAATTACCAAGGATTAATCCTCTTGTATTACAAAGGGATCTACTGTGAAGGACGGGGGTTAAGGGGGAGGGGGGTTGTGAAGGAAATGGGTAACATTTATTATAAAGGGCATTATATTTTGTTGGAGGATTTAATATGCCTATATTTTTCAAGGGGAGTTAATTAATTAATATAAAATGTTACTAAATGTTATTTTTATTAGCTATCAAAATGCATTAAATAAAATTACACTAGAAAGCCGTCCATCCAAATAGCGATTTTCCGAAATCTCGGTTTATCCGGGTCGCCCTTTTGAATACAATAATGTGTCGCAACTATCATGCTTTAATTCAGTACCTTTAAAATAATTATACTTACATTTAAGTTAACTTAATTGACTAAAATTCTTGTAAATTAATTTAAAACGTAAATACATTAGATGGATAGATTAGATGAAATTTCGCTTTAATTACAAACTATATTGTATATTGGCATCATAACAGCCCTCCTGAGTCGCAGATGACTGTGTTATCGGATAGTTCAATATACTATTGGTTGCTCATATTTAGCTGACGACTACACACGTCCATCACAGACTATACCTTAAACTAAGAATGACCCTAAACACGGGACTAATTCTGGATATCTTAGTGGTTAGAGTAATGGCACGCTAAGCCACATTTTATGGGTTCAATTCCCGTATCTAGGTGTCATTTTTAAACTAATATTTAAATTTAAAAAAATATATAACACCGCGTACTATCCATTCTGGTTATACACTTATGTACTAGTTACACTAGTGGGTTAGGGATTAGTAAGGCTTAATTGAGAGGTAATGTACCCACATTAGCGTGGAGAGAGTGTGTAAAACCATTTAATAAAACCACTCTCAGTACACTCGACCGGGATCGAACCCCGATGTCCCTGTCTTCAGCAGTCTAGTCTAACTCAAGAGTAGCGCGTTAAACCACGTGGCCACCACCGCGGGCTTACATTAGTTGAAATAAAAATTGTTTCAATATTAACAGAAAAGCTCCGATTATAAATCATGTCAAGATCTATTGATCTGAAAGAGATCATCAACTCTCAAAATTAATAGGTATGGCGCACCGTACATCCTTTTTTTAATTACTTTCTCTTAGAACCCGGACATAGAAGTATTGTGCTCACCAAAAAAATCTAACGTTAGATTTTGATAAATGTCGACGTTTCAAAACCCGCTAAAACTGAAAATGTTGTTTACGAGATACCGAGATACCGAGATTTCCTCTAAATTTGATTTAACGATATTATTAAATTTTGTATAAAGGCATCGTGTAACATTACAAACAAAATGACTATCCTATTTTTCTTGTAAAAATAACTTTAAAGGTATTTTACATAAGCGTAAATTTCCCATTTCGAATATCCTCGCAACTATTTCAGTTACAAAGTAACTTATCGTTGTAAAGTTGTAGACAATTAAAAATACAAATCTTTTATTTGAAATATATTTTTATAAAATCAATAGATTCTGAGCTATAAGCAAACATATACATATATTTTTACGGTACACTTTGAAATTGATTGTTATGATATTTGGTGGACATAAATGTTTCTGTAACAGTGTATATTATTACATGTATATTCTTTGGTGTAGTGTTTCTGCAACAATGTATATAATTTCGTTTCACAAATCCTATTAGTTTTTCCTAAATGTCTCTATTTTAAGATTAAAAAAAAGAGAGAGAAATTTGTACGGGGCATCGTACCTTTTATTTAAGACAAATATTTACTAAAAAAATACGATCTTTATAAATCTCGAATAAAAAACTTGTGTGTGTGTGTTCCGGTTTTTGTCGTGCCGATTATATTAGGGACAGCTCTAAGAGAGGATATTGGATACTGCCTCCATATATATACCGCACCACTGGTCCACATATAAAGTATAGGCTCTGACACCAACCAGCCTCTCGAAGCTCTGGGAGGATATTAAGAGAAGTGGGGGATTGAAGGGTAAAGCAGGTCGTAATTGGATTATAATTGTTGAAGAGTCTGTGAAACATTTCAAGCTGGGCGAGATGTCATCTCCCTCCTTCCACCCAACCTAAGAATATCTCCCCCCCACCTTCTGAACCACATGCTACCCCTAGCCTCCCCACCCTATCAAACCCAGACCAACTTCTAAGCGTAAATGAAGTTACCTAACCTGAACAGTAAGGACCCCCCAACCCCTTTCCCTTTTATAAAAGGGAGGGGTAAACTTTTAATTGTTAGCGGGGTGTTTTTTGTGTGTGTTTGAAGGGGGGTACTACTGTAACTTCTTTTATTTTTTACGTTTTTGTGATTTTTTTTTCTACCTCTCTTACGACGTAAAAGAAATTTACGAAGAATTGGAAAAAAAAGCAGGAGGAAAGGAAATTCAAATTAAAAAAAAATATTGTTGAAGAAATTATAAAATGCAGTTATCCAAGAAATTGTCACGCAGACGTTCAGCTCTAACGCAATAACTAATAATTAAATCCGTTGTTTCCAAATATGGTCCACACCAAAATAATGTCGAAAAATTCCAAAGGGGCTCTTTTTCCTTAACAATCCTATATTTTGAATTTTATTAATAGAATCAAATGTGACATTAGCTCATTTTCAACGACATTTTAATCATATTAATGGAGCTATGAAACTAGTCTTGATGAAATAGGGCTCTAGATTAAGGTCGCCGCAACCAGGTCGCAGTAGTGTATTACATTGATTTTTATGAAGGTGGCCACACTTAGCGACCAGCGACAACGACAGATCTTAAAACGCTTTCGTGATCGTTTTCATGTCGCAGCGACAAATACGCTCGCCTTTATTTCTTATGGAGGTGGCCACACTTGCGTTCGTGTCGCAGCCTGACGCGAGAACACTGGACACTTGTGTGGGTTTGCTTGCGTCATCCTAGGTTAAAATGTCGACCGATAAGGTACTCTGGACCACACTATCACTCCTCCACTAAGCATTTTCCCTAACTTTCTTACAAACTGCCCAGTGTTTCCCGCCAGCTGGAGTTTGACACTCGGTAGATTACGGTACTCAGCAATGTTTGATACCTAGCTATTTATAAATGATCACCACTGTGGAATCTGAAACATCGAGACTACGCAAACACATCGAGACTACGCAAACAGGGATGTTAAATCCAAGCTCTGGATAGAGGTTGCAGTTGCAACAGTGGAGGGTTGGGATGAATAAAACAATTAAGAAAGAAATGAACAAGGTAAGAACTTCTTAATTAGCACACATAAAATAATAAAATCATAAAATGTACAGTATACAAACTAACAATAGATTGAAATGCTTGGCAAAGGCTTGGAGTGCAAAGATTGTTTCCAATCATAGTAATTAATTGCACTTTGTAAATAATATTTTTAATACCGTGAACATAACGATAAATTGCATTCTAACATTGTAATTAAATAGGGGTGTGTTATCAGGTATTTTACAAGTCTGTCAATAAGTACGTATCTGCATATTAATGTGGTGGACACCATATCTACACTAATATTATAAAGATGAAAGATTTGTTTTTTTGTTTGTAATGGATAAACTCAAAAACTACTGGATCGATTTTAAAAATTATTTCACCAATATAAAGCTACATTATCAGCGAGTAACATAAACTATATTTTATTTGGTTACCAAACCCTTCCTTCACCTTTGACAAGACATCTTGTGAATGTGGAGAGTGCCAGGCCTCCACCGTGGTTCGGATTCCACGTTAAACTGTAGGTCCTCCATTTCATCTCACAATCACCCTACCATTACACATTAGCGTAAGTGCGTATAGCCCGAACGGGTAGTAAGACGCGGTGCTAATAATAATAATAATAATATATTTTATTTTGAAAATTTAATTTATTCCTCATAAAAATTTCGATAGTCTTACACAACGCGTGCTCTGCAAAAACTATTGGTATTACATAAAGAAAATACTATACATATGGAACGTTCTCACTAATGTGAACAAAAAAGTCCACGAGACAATATATGTAATTATTATGGTTATGTTAAAATAAACGTTTTTTGTTGAAATTAGTCAACTAAATCACGGATGCGAACAAAAAGTGATTATATCCGTATCATGATATGAATCCTTATCCAAGTCGCGGGCAGCAGCTAGGTATCTATATTTACGTGTCTTCTTCATATAACTATATACTACTATGGCTAATAACACATCTTCACACCTTGGTGCCATGATAACTGGTCATAAAACCCGGCGACCCGGTCCCAAGCGTGGCCGTAGCCTTAGTCTTCCTCTAACAGATACAGTAATTTTTTAATAGGCCCGCAACAGAAGATTTTAAAATATTTGAGAACTAGCGGCAAGATTTCCTCTTTACCTTGAGATAAGAGGTTTTTGTGGTTTACTTTCCCCTCTTTCTTATTGACACGATTAATAGTGGTTGTTAATGAAGGACGAAAGGGAGTCTAAGCTTAGACAGAATAAAGAATAAGTTCCATAAAACGACACAGACCAATGTGTTTTAAGAATTGTCTGACAGCGAATGATTCTTTCTAGCCGACCGAAGCGACCGTTTTAAGCATGATATATGGAGATTAAAAAAAAACTTAGTTGGTATTCAACCCAGATTTATTTATGAAAAACTCTTAGCACGCGGCCCTACATCCACCGGAGTGTCCAAATATTTTCTTCTGACAAATTAAACATTTTATTTTTGTTAATACATGAGGCCATGAAAGAACAGGGAACGTGTAGAGTTCAATTTCTATAGGAATAACCTTATCTGTCAGAAATGTTACTAGAGCTACCTTCACACATTCATACGTCAGGCCATGTTATCTGCAGCTATCACTTTTAAAAGATATAATCAATATTTATCAATAATGATATAATAAAATATTATCAATGTTAACAGGTAAAAAATATGTTTGCATTTTCTATAAGTTTCTTTACATTAAATTTGTACTGAAGCATTTCCTCCTTCCACCCTTTAAAGGGTCAAGGTTGGGGTTTCATGTATGTGGTAGCCTGACTGTGGTGAACACACTACATATAGAGGGGCCGGTACTACCAACTGCCCACGGGTGTTACCAACACAACAAACATGATACTCTCCCTCCACTGTGTAGGACTAGTCAAATAAAACCCTCGCCAACGCTCTGATGTGCAATGTACTCTCACTCACTCTCTATTTGGTACAGTTTGGTCCGAGAAGATTGGCCGCCACCCGTGAACCTTTTGAGTTATCTGTGAGATCTTAAGGTTGTCAACACCCCTCGAATAATATTCACACATCATATTCAATTTAAGGTCATTTTGCAGGGAGAATTACTAATAATTTGAGTCTATAACATCTTGACAGGGAGTCTAATATAGGTGGGTGTAGTGGGGTTAGTTTGGGAAAATAGCAAGTAACATTGTCTCAGCCCATTCCAAAAACACCGACCAGGTAAGGGAGTGTTATTAGTTGGGATTAACTTGTAGCATTAGCCACAAGCTAACTATAACCAAGTCAATAACAACGGACTTACCCTATTGTACTGACACCGTCTGCTTATGGCTCAACTACACACTCGATCGGCCCATCGAAACGCACACGCCTGAACTAGACGACTGACCACGAAATACTAAGACCGCGCCTATTCAACACTCAGAAACAAGATCCCCGGACCAAGTATCTTCGGTAGGAAAGAAGATACTCTTCACCAGTGCCCAGTTTTGTTTCTACTCCAATCTAGAAGCGTGTAGAATCCCCCCTCCTTGTTTATATTCTTTGGTTTTCCTCCCCTCGTCATCCCATCATTCCGCGTTCTGTGGACTGTGTTGTAATCGTATAAAAGAGTGATCGTGTGAGGGAAGTGCCACTCTTGGACTGGCTTTGATAATCGCTTGAGCAAGCGAAGGCTTCGGAAATTAATAATATAAGCAAAATTATTTCTCGGCTTAATCTTTTATTTTCAAAATTCTTTTTCGGCATAATGGACTTAAACTTTGAACTTGAACTAAAAAAGGAATATCTAATGATATTATTAATAATAATATTTTTTATGGAATTAATATTTATTTCAAGTATAATGGACTTAAACTATGGACTCTTAACTAGAAAACATAATAATACTAATAATAATACTCCTTGTCAATTATAATAAACTTGTGCTATTGGATTCTAACAAAAAAACAAAATATCTAATGGTTTTGTTAATAATAATATTTCTTGGGTACTTAATACTTATCTCAAGTATAATGAACTTGTGTTATTGGACTCTAACGGGAAAACAATTATCTAGTTATTTAGTTAATAACAATGCACTTTTTGGACTTAAGGCTTATCCCTATTATATTGAACTTTAAGGTTATTGAATGCTGTTTACAGAGTAGTGCTATTAATGTTTCACTTCCAATGTTTACATATGAACTAAATGTATCGGGCGCCATCAGCGCTAGTAAGAGGTCAGCAATAGCAGCCTTAATAACTTAATTTATGGTTGGTAATTTCTTAAGTGTTGACAATTTAAATGTGGATTGCACTAGCTAATGCCAACGTAAGAAATATGATAATTCTAGGTCTAAGTATATTTTCCCTTTTTACGGGACGAAGAAATGGAAGAATACTGACATAAATAATTTTAATTATTTTTGTAAAGAACATGAGCATTTGACAGAGATTAAATTGATGAGTCCTATATTGTTCTTTTTTGCCTAGCTGTTAATTTTGTTAACGTAATTAGTGATGGTAATCCCTTACACATTTAAGGCACTCTTCATATGAGGCCATGGTATTGAGATTACAAAATATTGTATACTTTTTTCCTTTCTTTGGATTATTTATTTAAATTGTTGTTCATATCTTTTGAATATCTAATAAACAACTCTTGTTGTTAATTTTTCTACTTACACTTTTTACACATTCATCCTTAGGTATGATGCTAGCTAAATTTTTATCTGGTAATCAAATTAGGGGTATAGTTATATTCTTGTTTATAGTTAGTTATATACTGTTGAGGTTGACCGTGGGGTCGGGTCCCGCAATTGTTCCTAATTGCGTGTGCTGGGTATTGTTTATTTTTAGCCCAGCTTTTTCTGATATTCATAACTCACTCGGCACACTCTTTCTTTTTGATGACTTATTATTACTTTTTGTATTTAAACCCTCTAGGTTAGGCACTAGGGTTAGAAATAGGGTCCAAACTGACCCTCTACCTCGGCCTGGTTTATTATAATTATGACATTTTGTACAGCCCATATGAAAGTCTGACTATACCACATTTCAGCCCCATACATTAATATCTTTACCTTAACAATGGTACCTAAAAAGAATAAATATCAAGTTTGAACTGTATTGATTTGATATGTATTTCGGTTTATAACGGTCTACGCCATATTCCGATATCCAATCGTCATAAATATCGATTGTTCTATAGTTCTTCCTCTATTCCTCTTACTCGTATTTATTTGTTTATGCCTTTTCTCTAACCTGTTCTTGGTCTCCCTTGCTTTATTCCTCCCATTGGTTTACAGTTTATTACTGGTTTTGGTAACCTTTCATTCCTCATTCTCTGAATATGCCCATATCTTAATATATGTGGTTTAATTCTTATATCGTCTACTATTGTGTATGTTACGTCAGTAGCTGGGGCGGCGTATCAGTAAGCTCCCTTATTGGCTGAAATTGGTCACGTGACCACGCCCTTGTTCTCTGATTGGCTGTTGGATTCCCCCTCCCCTCCAGCCCCTCTCCTGATCACAAACCCTCCTCCTGACCTCTTTTCTCGTGTTCCAAACATGTTGGTTCTAGTATTTTCTTGTTTTATTGCTTATTTATGTATACTCATAGCTTTTTATATATATGAATATTTCTTTTTTATTTGAAATTAAAGAGTTTTTATTCATTGATTAGGGCGTTGGAGTTTTTTTTATTGGCATGCGACCCCACAGTTCTGGACGAAAGCGCTAGTGAGCACCCTCTTTGTCCGGGAGCTGAGCATAGAGTGTGATTGCTGAACAAGTGGCCAGACGCAGAGCGCATAAGGAGTAAGGCATAGCTTCCATATTCTCTGGCCGCTCGCTTAGAAATGAGTGTGGCCGCCGAGTAGCTGGCAGTCTTGAGAACCCCTTTCACTTCCCCGCATGTCGACATACCACTCTACTACTTCCTTTCGCTTTTTTCCCCTCTCCCGCCATCACTACCCGTGTGTCACGGCCGAGGTGTGGTAATGAGCGAAGAAAATCCTCAAGTGGCAACGACTCACTCCCCACACCCCCAACCCCCGGTGGAAGTCATGAACTTAAATCACGGGGTCAAAGTCCTCTCAATGCGCCCCAAGAAAATAACCTTGTTGTGTTTCAGCTCACGCCATGAAAAGTATACTTGGAATATTTATGATTACCTCATCATCGACACGGGAACGAACCCGGGACTTTTAGCTCAACAACAAAATAATCTTCTCTCTTGTTAAAAATGATATAATTATTAGTATCGAATTTTTTTAGCTCACGCTATAAAAAGTATAGTTGGAATATTTATGATTACTCAGTCATTGACACCTGGACACGATATTCGAACCAGGAATTTATGACTTAGCAAAAAAAATCATACGCAATATAGAGTTCTGTCTCTCTCTCTCTTGTTAATAATCACCTAAAAGCAATATTAAAATATCAAATTCCCCTCACCAGAGTGTCAAATTGATGATTTCGAGATTGACACGTTATATATTATCGAAAAAGTAACAGTGGAGGGGAGGGGGGGGGTGGGGTGAAAACTCGGACTATGATCTTCATGCAAGAGTGAAATAAGTGCTGATTTGCGTGAGAAACCATATTGTAGTTAAAGAGCGGCCAACTATCTATAGCGTCAAACAGTTTAACGCATCAGGGAATTGCTTGTTGCGCGCAAAGGTATAACTTGATATATTTTGTTCTCTCTACCATGTGCCCACCCCCCACCCCCCGGCCGAGATGCCTACGCTACCAGAACCTGTTTCTAGAAGCTACAGAAATATCTTGGTATAAACTCGAACTACGGTCAACAACTTACCGCAGAAATAGCCAAAGCTCTTAATTGACACGGGATTCAAACCTGGGACCTTTGGCAAATATAAAGTTTTGTCTCTCACGGTTAAAAGCGAAAATATTTATTTTCACACACACTGAAAAGTTTACTTACACCCTGAAGTATAGGTGTAGAGGAATAGTTACAACGGTACTAATTTTAAAGAGTATTTACCAGATAGTTTCAAATTGACTAGAATTAAACAAGTAATAATCAAGTAAGTGTGCGTCTGTCCATTGCTCCCGAGTTTCTCTGGCCCGAGCTTAGATACACGGTCTCAAACGTCGCTCCCCCGTCATAGACCGTAGTGACGCCTTAGACCACGCGACCATCGACCGGAAGGGGCATACCAATGAATGCACACCACATTTGTGATAGTGAGAAAAAAAAGGGTGGTTTTGCTGATAGACCTGATTTTGCTAGCATAGCTACGCTTTATCAGCATAAGATTGGGAAGTGAACAAGCATTTGCTAAACAAAATTTATTCTTTCTGCGCCAAAGTGTACCCATATTTGCATGAACAGACATAGCAGAGCGTTTACCCAGTACGTCCATCCTCATCACCAGCTAGAAGGTGTCTGGTGGATAACGGGACTTACAAAGGGTATTATGCACATCGGGCATGCACTGATATGTATTGGGCAACCGCCGCCATTACAGTCGGCACGCCCTTTGAAGTGCCTATATATAGACCTCGAAATCGTTAGAGTCGGTCATTTAAATTTGTGATTGGCTTCGAAAATCATCAAGATGAGTTTCGACGCACTGGAAAATTGGATAAATTCAGGTATGTTTTAAAATCGTTTTGTATATTTTAATGGTTACTATTTTGCTTATTACGTCTTTGATGTAAAGTGGCATTTGTTCCTTTGACAGAATTTCAAGAAAACTCACCTACAATGCATGTATCGCCGGGCAGTCCGGATCCGCTAGAGTTTTTTTTTATAGCGAGGATGGAATTTGCCTGGCGGATAGCGACTGGTCTATGGGTAATTAACGTCCTTATTTAGATTTGAACGTGATTGGCGAGTAGTTTTTTCTCACGATAGTAATTAATATGTATTTATTTAATTTCATACTACTGGGATACATATGGGCTGGAGGAGGGCCTGAAGAATTACGTATCGCCTGCGGTGAGTTTGGCGACGAGCGTGCTGGCGTCTGCCCTGACTGAGTCAAACCCTGTAGCGGCCTGTCTTCTAGAAGCGGCCGGTGCTCGGCACGGCGACGCCATTGTCCTCACGCCGCCACCGTTGTCCTCACGCCACCGGCCATCTACAGACCCCAGAGCTCCACAGTCATCATCACGCCGGCGCCCATCTACAAACCCCAGAGCCCCACAGCCATCCTCATACCGCCGTCCATCTACAGACCCCAGAGCCCCACAGACGCTGGTGGAAATTCTCCTCCCGATGTTTGGGGTAAATAGGACGCGATAGACCGGCTGATATATAAGTACCGTCTACAAGTAACTATAATATAGCCACTAGTTTGGAAATATACTGTTTGTGCGCTTTCTTTCTCCCAAACCACCGTTATTTAGACAGTATACCAAAACATTTTGTCAGCTGACCGTTTCTATAAGGTGATCAAAGACAGAAAATTATAATTGCCACCTTAGACACTTATTTAATTCACGTTTAAAATGTGTTGGATCAAATATTCAACCACAACCTTAGTGCATGCGATAGCGTGTCTGTATAGTAAACGATTGGTCCCGGGTTCATTTCCCGACACGGTTGGTTTGATAAGTTATCATACAGCTGGCAGGGTTTGTGGATGTTATAGTCTTAACACTTTATGAATAAAAAAAGTGAGCCAAGCCTTAGACTGGAAAATGGACGGTTATGAATTAAATTGTTTTTTATTTATTTCTAAAACAAAATTATTTCCACCAAGAGTAAACTTAATTCTGTCCACTTTCTATTTTTACCAATTTGTGTAAATACAAGTACTCCCTGCAAATACCTTACTTCATTTATGACGTGTGTGTGTGTGGTTGTGCTTGCTTATCGGGCCAACAGATAGTGTTGAAAGCCTGTTTCGAACATGAATACGCGTTTAAAAGGGGAAAATTATGTGTTTTAAGTTTGGAGATATTTCTTAAAGGCATTCAGGAGAAATTATATTGTTGGTTTAGCCGATCAATAAATTGAGAGAGAGAGAGAGATAAACCCTATATATTTGCCGAGCCAAAGGACCCTGGTTCGATTTCAAACTTGGGGTGAAAATGAGGGTTTAACTACCCTGGACTAAATTTTGTAGTTGTCCTAGGGTGTATTTATTACACACACTTTGCGAAAGGTCCCGGGTTCGATTCACTACATTGGTGAAAATGTAGGTTTAAACCTTCATAGTGATAATTAACTGCCCTAGACTGTATTTTGTAGGTTAACTAGGCTTAAAGTGTATTTATTAAACACACTTTGCTATGAGGCCCCGTGTTCGATTCTCTTCATAGATGAAAATTTAGGTTTAACAACTCATAGTGATAAATTAACTGCCCTGGACAAAATTTGTAGTTGTCCTAGGGTTCAAGTGTATTTATTAGACTCACTTTGTGATGGGGTCCCGGGTTCGATTCTCTGCATAGATGAAAATGTAGGTTAAACCATTAATAGTTATAAATTAACTGCCCTTGATGGTATTTGTAGCTATACTAAGGTTCAAGTGTATTTATTACACACACTTTGCGAATATTGGTACCAGTTAAAGCAATTATTTTTAGTAAAAACTGTAACAAATTATATTAATACCGAAAGTAGATTGAAATTGTAAAGTAGTATACATTTTACGGGAACAATTTTATTTAAAGTGTTTACTTTGACACGTGTGTTGTGTTATAGTTCAAATGGAGGGGGGAAATAGCGGGTCAATCCTCCCCCCACCGGCAGCGAGCCACCATCACCACACCGCAGGAGCACTGCCTCCGAGCCAGGGAGATGGTGTTCGGGCCCAAGCTGCGGTGAGGCAGACGGGGTCCACGTTCCAGCCCCGCAATCGGGATTTAGTGGCCCTATAAACCAGGTAGGTGGGGCCCTGTCAAATGGCGTCCCTCTTAGAGTCGTCTAGGAGAGAATGAAACAATTGAGGCGTTTCTTTTATACTGGTAGAGAAATTACCGTACATCTTGGTGCTCAAGCAATTGATCGTAACGCATTAAGCTGGCTTGAAGAACAAATTACTAATTTGCTTAATCGGCTGCAGGATCATGGCGTCAACACCGATGACCATGTCGGCTTACTTTTGAATAGCATAGACTCAACGTTGAATAATGTATACGTCTCATTTAGACGCTCGAACTGTGGTTGATAACGTAAGTAGTTTGTTGCAAAGTAATAGTTTGTTTTTGATTACAGCACCACTGTACGTTAAGCTCAGCCATTTTAAGGAGCCTCGTGGGAGTGCACGTTACTGTGATTAACTCACTCCCGCTAGCACAGATAGCCGTATTAACAAAGGAATCACTACGATTCAAAATGGCGACACACTTTGCCTTGCCCGTGCATTGGTTGTCGCCAAAGCTATATGTGACATTAAAAGAAAACCAGGATGCATGGATGTGAAAACCGTTAAACAAAACAAAATTGGTCGTCCTATTCAAAAACTCAAAGCAGAAGATTTATGCTGTGATGCCCTTGTAAATCTTTTGAAAGATGGTGGAATAACTGAATTGAAACAATTTCAAACATACCTCTCCGGATACAGAATCACAGTGTTTAGAGAACGTCGGAGGAGGAAGGTCTTATATGAGGGGCCTACTCCTCCCGATCATTCCTTTAAGGGCTACCTTGATTTGTATTTTCACGGTGATAAGCAAAAGCATTTTGATGTCATAACATACTTGACAGCCGCATTTAAGTGCTCGTACTTTTGCAGCGAGTGCCTTGTGACGTTTGATCATAGAACAAACACAAATGTGAATCCACGTGAAAAAGTGCTACGCTAAAGCGATTTGTCGCAGAGGCCGATTTGTGGTCTGTAAAGACTGTGGGCGTTGGTTCACAAACCGGGCATGGGTTGATAACCATTAACGTACAGGTTTTTACAGAGGTCACAGGTTGGTCTGTGATGTCAAAAAAGTTTGCGAGGTATGCGGGCAATTTCTCAGTTACGAAAAATCAAATTATTCACATATATGTTATGAGATTTTTTGTAGAGTATGCGATACATATCGTGCTTTTGGTCATTTCTGCTATATGAAGCAGGTCCCATCAAAGCTTTCACTGGAAAAGAGCAATTTCATGTTTGTATTTTATGATTTTGGATGCAGAAAAGAAACGCTTCTTCAAGGTGCGGTCAATACGTACTTGCACGAACCTAACCTCCATATAGTGCAGACGTGTTCAAGGCCTACGTTCATATAGAGGCAAATGACCATCGTTGCACAGAATTCAGGGGCCATAGGACATGGATATGCAAGGGTGATACCACAATGGCCCAATCTTTTGTATTTTTAGAGCAAATTAATTAAAGCATCAAAATTTAAGGATATCACCCTCCTAGGCCATAGTGCGAAAGGCTAAGATGGTAATTTTATTTTAAAATATATGATGGAGGTTAAAAATGGACTCCAGATCTAATAATAAACGGTGGTAAAATCATGTCCATGCCTTATGGCCTGCTCCTCTTTATTGACTCGCTGAACTTTCTCCCCATGTCTTTGTCCAAAATACCAAAAACATTCGGCTTGGACGAGTCTTTGGCCAAGGGACATTTCCCCCATTTTTTCAACAAAAAATAAAACGTGGAGTATAGGGGTCCCTTTCCGCCAAAGGAGGACTACAGCATTAGTGAGATGTTGGGTGAGGGAAAGGAGCACTTTGAAAAGTGGTATGACGCGTTGGTCAAAGAAAATTATGCGTTTTATTTTAAGCGCGAGTTGGAGTTGTATTGTGTGAAAGATGTGGAGATCTTACGGAAGGCCTGCCTGAGGTTTAGAGAGATGCTAATGGAGAAAGCAAAGGTAGACCCTTTCAGAGAGGTGTGTACGATAGCTGGAGTGGCCATGTTGGTTTACCGATGAATTCATGTTAAGGAGAATACTATCGGTATTATCCCTAACGGTGGCTACCAGTGTGCAGTCCAACAATCGCACATCGCTGTACAATGGCTTTGTTGGGAGGCCCATCAATGCGGTGTTTGTATTCTTCGTGAGGGTAACGGCCGTGAGGAATAGGTGCTAGGGCGACGAGTAGATGGTGTTTTTAAAGCTGGAGATACCATCACCGTTTTTCAGTTTTGGGGCTGTTATTGGCACGGGTGCCCTCTCTGATACCCTGACAGGACCAACCCTATCAAAAACAAACGCCAAGAGACCATGGAGACGCTCTATGAAGCGACCATGGCTTGTGTTGAAAAGTTTAAGAATGCCGGCTACACGGTCGTAGAGATGTGGGAGTGTACGTTTAATGCTATGAAACGCACAGACAAGGACTTGAAACAATTTGCACTCCGGCACGATGTGTATAACAAGGAGCCCCTCAGCCCCAAGGATGCATTCTTTGGCAGGAGTACAAATTGTATCAAGCTCTTCCACGAATCAGTCCTTTCTTGTGGAGAGAAGATCAAGTATTGGGATGTGTGTTCATTGTATCCTTACGTTTGCAAGTACAAAAAATAACCCGTCGTCCACCCCAAAATTCACTTGGAACCAAATTGTCCGTATATAGATCAAGTAAAAGGCATAGCCAATGTTACAGTGACGCCTCCGCGAGATTTATTAATACCCGTATTGCCTAAACGGATGCATGACAAGTTAATGTTGATCTTGTGCAGGAAATGCGGGGAGGAGAAAAACCAGGGTGCGTGTCAGCACAACGACGAAAAAGATCGCTGGTTGACAGGCGTCTGGGTGATTGACGAGATCCGGAAAGCCATTGAGAAAGGCTACACCGTTGAAGCAGTAACACGAAGTGTGGGAGTACAATGTATCTGTTTACGATTATCAGACATGTTCTGGTGGATTGTTTCACGGGTACACTTATACTTTTTTGAAAAATAAACAAGAATACAGCGGATGGCAAGAGTGATGTATCTCACAAGAAGAAAAGTTAGCTTATATTCAAAATTATGAGGAAAGGGAAGTGGTAAAGCTCGATTTCGACTCTGTTTGTGAAAACCCTGGTCTCCGCACTCTGGCTAAACTCTTTTCAACTTAACTATGTGGAGAGTTTGGGCAAATACCCGGTTTATCACACGTAGCCGTTTTTGATGACTATCAGGGCATCCACAAGTACCTGACGGACCCTTACATCACCTTGGGCATCGTCATTTATGTAAATGATGAGACTATGTTCCTCAATTACAAGGATGCACGTGACGCGTTGCGCCCTAACCCTAACACGAATGTGGCGGTGGCATGCTACACGACTGCTATGGCTAGGTTGCACTTATACAGCGTCCTTGAACAATTAAGGGACCACGTTTTGTATCATAACACAGATAGCGTTCTATTCACAGAGCACCCCGGTGATTGGAGCCCACCATCCCGAGACATTTTAGGTGACCTCACTGACGAACTTCAGGATTACGGTCCAGGAAACTACATTAGCGCTTTTGTATATGGCGGTACTAAGATTTACGCGTACCGAGTTTGTGTTGGTGGCGATCCTGCCAAAACAAAAACGTCGTACAAGGTTCACGGGATCACCATCAACTATGGCAACCGGAACGACGTTAATTTTGACGTTTTGAAAGCGATGGTCACTGAACCGGCTGCGGAAAGATACATACAGATACCACACAAAATTGTAAGAAAAGGTCTTGCGACTGTATGTAGCGTTACGCAGACCAAAATACCGGCCCGTGTACACCAAACGTCGGATTACCGATGATCATAATACGTTGCCATTTGGGTATCAGAGTCCTTGTAAACGCGTTCGCCACGAATAAATGGTGATCATTTAGACGGGCTGAATAATCATCTTTTTTTTCTTTCATTCTAAACAGTTCCACTGCCATACCTTTTTTCAAAGATTTGAGTTTTTTCATAATTTTTTTCTGCATGAAAACACGCATATATTTTTATTGATTTATTTTATGCACCCAGGATATTTTTATATTTTTTATCCGCCAGTACAATCCTTCACTTACCTGATTAATTCTAGTCAAATAAATATAGTTGTTTGTATATATTTTAATTCTAGTCAATTTGTTTTCTTGTATATATTTTAAATTTAAACCTTCTGGTTGTTATCATATATTCAAATACTCTTTAAACTGGACTTTGTAAATTAATACCGAGGCCACTATTCCAGCTACGAGCTCAAGAAATTCATTATTGTTTCCTCTACACCAAAACATGTATAATTTACTTTAAGGCTTATGATATATCCTATAGCTATCATTTTTGTAAATAAATATTCTAAGTATACTTTTCATGGCGTGAGCCAAATTTCTAAAACTTTTATTTTTGTATACTTTTCATGGTGTGAGATATATTCCTATAAACTTTTATTTGTGTCTAAATAAATATTCCAAATATACTTTTGATAGTGTGAGATATATTTGTATAAATTTTGACTTACGTAAATAAATATTCCAATTATAATTTTCATGGTGTGAGATATATTTTTATTAACTTTGATTTGTGTAAAAAAATATTCCAAGTATACTTTTTTTTGTGGTGCCAGCTATTTTTGTAAAAACCTTTTTTGTGTAAATAAATATTCCAAGTATACTTTTAATGGCGTGAGCCATATTTTTAAAACTTTTATTTATGTATATACATATTCCACGGATACTTTTCATGGCCTGAGTCATATTTTTAAAACTTTGATTTGTGTAAAAAATATTCCATGTATACTTTTCACGGTGTGAGAATTACGAGTATTTGTAAATAGCTATTCAATGTACCGGTATACTTTTCATTGTGTGAGCTAATATTGTGTGAATAAATATTATAAAAACTGTTAAGTTTGTGTTTTAAAGTCTAGACACCCCTCCGTCCTAACCTATAAATACAAGCTCATTTAGCTTATAAGCTCAGTCTCAAACATTCTGGACAAGTTGAAACATCCATTTTGGGCCAACATCAGCGGCCTTTATGGCTGTGGAAAGTCTTATTTTGTAGCCGACTTTATCCGTCACCTGGATACAAAGTGGGACGTTATATTTGATAGAATCAAGTGGTAATATGCTTTATGGCAACCGAGATTCGAACAAGATGGGTTAAGTCCCCGCGTCATATTCTGTTAGGGCTTGCTGGAAATGGATGACACCTGTAATGACTCTCCACAGACACTCAAACACTCCTGAAGTGCTTCCCATTCCTGCTGTACTCAATACTGTACCAGTCAAGACATGTTAAAAAGCTGAACTTTTACTAGAACATAATATTTCCAGAGGAGGTATCTCTTGGGACGAAAATGGGGAAGTGTGTATTCACGATACGCTTCTCCGTGGATCAAATATTGTAGATTTAGTCAACGATCTGGTCAGAGCAAGATGACACAACGAGCCGTCTGGGTGGCGAGAGTTTCTCACGGGGCTTCAAAAAATAAACGTTCCGAATTAATTTATTAATAATCCGGAACGTTTGGCATCCATTAGAGATCCAACTCCCGCACTCCAACCACTTACACCATCGCAACACCCTAAGAAAAAGAAATTGAAAAAGGTGGATGAAAACATGTGGCTGCAGTTCCGAGTTTAATGGCCCGTTTAGCTGTAATCTACTACGACCATTCTCATCCTGCAGGGTTTGCAGGGGCGGTGTCGTTCTTAAAGGCGTCCAAGAAAGATTCCAACAAAATACTATAATTGCTTCGTGAGCAAGACCTTCATACCCTACATAAACCGGTGATAAAAAAAGTTTCCGCGTAACAAGTACATGGTGTCAAATATTGACGATCTCTGGCAAGCCGATCTCAACGATATGCGAAGTCTCAGAAAATACAATGACGGTGCAGTGTACTTGCTCACCGTTATCGACGTGTTTATAAAGATGGCCTGGGTGAGGTCGCTTCCATCCAAGATAGTGAGCGTCGTGAGAGATGCCTTTCGGAACATTTTCAAACAAAGCAGCCATAAACCTCTAAGTTTACAGACGGACAAGGGGAGAGAGTTCACAGCACGTCTACTCTGGAAATTTCTCAAGCAAAAAGCGTGCATTACTACACCAATCATAATCCAGACGTAAAGGCAAGCATCGTGAAACGATTCAATAGAACTCTGGAAGGATGAATGTGGCGCTACTTTACCAAAAATAACAATTATCGGTATGTGGACGTACTCCAAGTTCATGTCGATGGTTACAACGGTGCAAAAATTCCAGTATCAAGATGGCGCCTGCCAACTTTTCAGAAACCAATGTGCTTCAATTTATAGATAATCTCTACGGCAAACGGCGTACAAACTCGAATAGTAAATCCAAAAATGAAAATATGTGACACGGTGCGTATTAGCGAATCCAAAATAATATTTGAAAGGGCTACGAAATCAATTGGAGAGAAGAAATTTTGAAAGTCAGCCGTGTCGAGTTGCGACAACCAGTCGTACACAGGTTGACCGATCTTGACGATGAGGAGGGATAGGGAACGTTATAAGAACACGAATTTCAACGCGTACGTCTTCCCGTAACTTTCAAAGTTGATATAATACTGCCTGTCAAGGGTAAAGGTGGCAAAATAAGTGTACGTGCAGTGGAAAGGTTCCCCCACCAAGTTTAATTCTTGGATTCCTTCCAGTTACATCAGCGCCTTACCCGGTAAGACCAGTTTTACATCACTCTACTGAGCAACAGCTCTATGGGATATTTCCCGAAAAATATCCTCGCAAATATCACCTCGTAACTACCCTACCGTCTTACACTCAAGACCAGTGGGAAGTCGCTCTCGCCAAATTCCAATATCCGTGTTCTTTCACCACCGTACCCTAGGGCAGAAATATTGTATGCTACAACTGGGTGGATGCTAACGGCATGGAACAAATATTCAAGGATCATATCCCTCCTGGAAACTACACCACTATCCATAAATTGGTCAAATCTCTTAACGAAGTAGAAGGGTTTAAAGGGGATTCTGGAGTCATATTCAAATATACAAACCCCAAGAAAAAAGTGGACGTTGTTTCTTCTTCACCAAATACACATCTGCTGACTCTATCAAGTCAACTAAGTCTACAGCACGGTTTCGATCCTCAAACTAATCTGATCAAAATTCCAAAGTCACCGTAAGCCACCAAAATTCTACTAGGCTTGCCCTCACAAATGTACATCCACACAGATATAGTTGATCCTCAGCCCGTGGGTGATATTGTGGCACTGCTTTTACTTATCGTCGGTATCAACAACATAAACTATCTTTACGGTATACATAAGACAGTCAGCTATGATCCGTTACACTATTTGCCCGTACTTAGAAGGGAAATTGAAAGCCTGGAAATCAATATAATAACAGACACTGGTGATCCTGTACCATTCAAGTTTGTAAAAGTGTGTGTGAAATTTCATTTTTTATGCTACTCAACATGAACTGTCCCTACCAAAGATACTATATTAACCAGGCTGGAACAGGAATATATTCGACATGTTCCCTATCAACGTGGGCACGGGATAGGAAGTTTTTTCAGTGGTCGTTTCAAGAGTGTCGTACCGTTACTGAGAAGCGGCGCTAAAGCCATTTGAAAACAGGTGCTTCATACGTGTATCGACGTTCTCTCCAACGTCACCAATCAGCGTCGTCCTTTCAAAGAGTCTTTAAGGCAATGTGTTGGTGAGGCTGGAACAAACCTGAAACGCAAGGTGGAGCAGAAGATCGACACACTGATGACTGGCTCAGGCTATAAAGGGCGTCGTTAGAAGCATTGACGTCAGTCTCGTGTCATTGCCCGACGTAGAAATGTCAGCAAAGAAGCGGTAGATATTTTCAGTTGAAACGTCGTTTCTACGCCCCCAGGCTTGCGAGTGTGCCATTAGTGAACTCGATCTCTTTTCCGTCCCACCCACGTAAACCTGTCTTTAAAGTGGTAAATGGCTCCAGTACAAACCTGTCTCTTCCCTCACCAATGATTCGCCCATTGAATTTACCTTTACTGGTCAAGGCGAGTTCTATATCGATATTTTACAGACTATACTCTATCTCAGGGTGGCCATCATGAAGCCCGACGGTGGCGCTTTCACAGAAGTGGATCAAATCGCTCCCGTCATCAAATGGTTGCATTCGCTATTCACACAGGTGGATGTGTTTTTAAACCAAAAACTAGTTTCACCACCCAGTACCACGTATGATTATAGATAGTATTTTGAAACACTGCTCAACTACAACCGTAACGCCAAAAAACACATTTTACTTACAGTGTGTGGTTCACAGACAGCCCTGGAACCTTTGAGGAGGCTAACGCTGGCAACAAGGAATTTGAGGCCCGTCACAGTTTCACTGCAAAAAGTAAGACGGTGTAATTTTGGGATATCTACACGGTGACGTGTTTAACCAAGAGAAATACCTTTTGAACGGAACCAAACTTAGAGTCAAGTTGGTCCGTTCCAGAGACGGGCTTAATCTTATGGCCGTCCCTGAACTCCCTCACTTTAAGGTTCACATCGCTGAAGCAGGCCTTCTAGTGTGACGTGTCAAAGTAGCACATTATATACTGTTGGTACATGCTAAGGTATTAAACGTCAGTCCCACAAAGTATCCCATCACCCATGTGGAAGTAAAAACATTCACTATTCCTACAGGTGGGCAAGGGAAATCACTAGACAACGTATTCAACGGACAGCTACCCAAACGATACATCGTGGGATATTTATGAAACCCGGCGTTCAATGTGGATGCCACCAAGAACCCGTTCAACTTCCAAACCTACGGCATCAACCTTTTCTCGCTGTACGTGGACGGGGATCAAATGCCGTCTAAACCGCTACAGCCCGATTTTTCGTACAGCAATTATGTCATGTCCTACCATACACTGTTTTCTGGAACGGGTATCCTTTTCATGAAAGAAGGTAGCGACCCCACACGGGAAGTCTTCCTTAAGTGATATAATCTCATGGCTTTCGATCTCACATATCCATCCACATGATATCACATTGGAATTTGACGAGGCATGGCTATCTGAGCATCGAAGTGCGCTTCACCATAGTCCTAATTGAAACGGTAAACTGTATCATGTACGGGGAGTTTGCCAACATCATTACCATCAAAAAGAACAGAAACGTCGTGACCAATTATGGGAGTTAATATTAGCTAATTCCCTCCCCTTACACTCGTAATTTAAATCTTGATCATCATTGTGGACTTTCAGAGCTTCATCGACGACAACAAATAGTTTATCGTTAAAGAACTGAGTGTTTTATCTGTATGTGGTACATTACTTCAATATTGGGTGTTAAAACCTCCATGCGCTATCGAGGAACTTTCAGCCGCCCCTAAATATCAAGCCAACTATATCGTCAACAAACTGCATGGTATTCCCTGGGATAGTGGTGATGTGGTGTGCTTGAATCCCTAATTTCCCGTGCGCCAACGCGTGCAGAAACCGTTTAAGTCAAGGGGGCAGAAAAGAAAAAGTTTATAGTCAAATACACACCTACACCCATCGTTGATCTGTACGACAGAGGTTATTCGTCTTTGAAAACACTCAAAATGGGACGCACAAAGCTCTGAACGGAATTTATGTTTGGCCTCCATCGTTTGGGGACTTCGAGATTGGATGATTGAAGATGGACACGCACACCATAAGACGTGGGCTGAAAACAGCCCTGTGGTTTCGTTTTGTACGGTGGGGTGTATTCCCTGCTGATCAACTACCGGCAAGAGTAGCTTGACCTGCTTCTCTCTTTATCAACACTGATCCACACAACAAGCCTGGGACGCATTGGTTCACCATCTTTATCGATAAGAACGGCGGGGGAGAATATTTTGGCAGTTATGGTTTTCCTCCCCGTATAAAGTCACATCATCTGGAATGTATACGCAAAAACACTTCCCGCACGTCTCATAGCACGCTACAATGTCAAAGCATCGCCTCAGACGTTTGCGACTATTAGTGTCTCATGTACCTTCTCTATCGTGCTCAGAGCATTACAATGAAAACTTTCCTCACCCTATTTTCGCCCACTAGCCATACAGGCAACGACGCTACGGGGATGAGATATTAAAACCCTTTTTTTCAATATTGAAGGGCCCTGCTGCCCCTCAAGTAGCTGCATCCAATCATCGCGCACCTATAAAAGGGATGTCCCAATGGAGTTCCGGCCATAACCATGACATTCATCCAAGCGAATAAACATCATGGAAGGTCAAGACGTTTGCAACTGCAAAGTAAAGTCGGTCAAGCCACTCGCCAACGCCAGTATTTTTAATACTTTGTTCTCCGCTTGACGAAGTCGACGCCAAGCAAGTTATCATCGGCATGAGCGTCAAGAACATCTTTAGAGCCGATGTTCAGCTAGAAAAATACCGAAGGAATTGTGCTGTGTTTATCCGTACATAGTGGCAATAACTTGGCAACCACAAGTCGGCCATATCAAATTTTTTCAGCAACACACAACCTCCTTGGAAGATTAATCTAACTAATCATGAAATATCTTTGAGACACATGTGTGGTGACCGTATGGTCGTCATCAGTGAGGAACAAGACGCCGGACTCAAAAGAGGCGCCTATCTAGCACCTAGCTGGGCGTGTCTTTGTGAGGTGTGGGACCATCATTGACGTCACCGTCGACCGACGGAATATGTGGTTGACACCCGTGGCACGATATTGCATCGATTTGATCGACACACTCGTCGTGGATGTATGCGACACGCTAACAGAATCATCTGATGTCATCGACCTCAAACAGCCTACGGGGGAAACGCAAATCAGAAACCTGGATCTTATCAGTCCTACCTACTATACATGTAAAGTCGTCGGTTTGGATTATTACATGCTGGATTGTGAACTAAAAACAATTTTACCAACGCATCTAATATTTACTGTAGAAAAACTTATGAACGAATGTATGTGGCAGTCCTGTAAAAGTGTAGAGTAAATATTATGTATGTCTGTGAAACTTTTAATGTATGCCTCTAAAGTCTCTAAAACCTTTAATGTTTAATAAATATATGTTTTGTAAAATCATGTTTTATTCACGCAAAACCTTTATGTCCCCTTACACAGTCTCGAATTGTTGAGCCGTCAAACTATCACCAAATATGAACAGGGTCAATGACCTATTGTACTAGCTCACGGTTTCAATGTCACGATCTTTTCTTGTCTCAACTTGTCTTGTCGAGCCACCAATATAACGCCGGTCATTAGGGTTGCTACAGTGCGATCACGTCAACGGGAAAACCCATTGCCTACGGGAGGGTTGCCAGAGTTAATGCCCTAGCTCACAATTTCAAAGTCACATTCCAATCCTGTCTTGTTGAGCCTCCAAATTAGCGCCGGTCATCAGGGAAAACTCATTGCGACATCATTCGGTGTCATGTTTTATTCCTGTATTTTCGAGCCGACAAACTGGCGCCAGTCATCAGGGAAAACCCATTAACACGTAGGGGGTTGTCACACCGGGAAAACCCATTACCTTATAGGGGGTTGCGACACATGCCTTTGAAGGAGGAGGAGTGAGGGGAAGTGAACGGGGTCTCAAGGCAGGGGGAACCATTTATCACACTCTACCACAAAAGGTCGTCAGGAGAGGTTCGTACTGTTTGCTCCGGGAAGGGAAAGCAGTCCAACAGAGTCTTGTGAGAGAGATCTGTCAGTGTAACTTAGTTCGTTCGTGGTGAAGTAAGGATGGTGGGGGGAGTGAGGTAAAAGTGAAAGGGGCCTTACGGCCGTGATACGCTGTCAGATGCTCGGTGGTCACACTATTCACTAAGCGGTCGGGCAGAGAAGATGCTCCCAGCGCTCGCTCTCAATGCCGTGGGAGGAGCACCTGGCAGCGTGGACTGCACGCCAATAAATAAATACAATACTCTAACGCCCCGTCAATTCTACCCAGACATAAAATACCAATGAATAAATAACCAATGAACACAAATAAAAAACAAATGTTCCCACATAAATAACCATTAAGCACACATAAAAAAGCAATAAGCACAAATAAAAAACAAATGAGACAAGAATAAACACTTTTGGAGCACTGGAAAGGGGCAGAAGGAAGGGTGGGGATCAGGATAGGGTCAGGGATAGGAGGGGAAAAGTAAAGCCAATCAGAGAGTGAGGGTCGTGGTCACGTGATCAAATTCAACCAATCAGAACGCTGTTCCCAAACGCCAGGGCCACTACTCATACCATCTCAGTCTTACTTCCTCTAATATCTCATGTACTCACTGTACTTCTATTCTTTCCCAGATAACTTCATTCCTAATCTCGTTTTTCCTTGATACTACAAGTAAATGGAAATAATGAATTTTAGAATTAAAAATTACTCCTGTGCTACGATTTTAATGTAATGACTATAAAAAAAATGACAGAAAATGCACGATAAGTGTAAAAACAAGATAAAATGTCCCCAAAGTGCCATAAAAAATGCCACAAATTGGCATAAATGTTAAAATCCTTCAAATATGAAAAATATGCTCTATAAAAGTCATGTTTTCAATATCAGGGTGTCATAAAATGTATGTATATACAGTACAAGATACCATTGCGATCGACTTTATAGGAAAAAGATGCAATCTCATAAACTTCCGAACCCTGGTGATTATACTTTTAACTACTGTGCTGTATATTACTTTTTTGTTGTTCTTACAGAGGTTTTCATCCCCAAGTACCTATACTATTCCCCCACTACTTTCTTTAAAAAAAACGAAGGATTCTTGCACTTGACGCAACTAGACTAATTGGCCTAAGGCGGCGTCTCGTAGATACAGCTGTTACTGGTTACAGTAAATATTATTTTTACCAAAACATATTTCGCATAATGTTACCGACATCTGTTTAAGAGTTTTTGATCTTGAACTTCATGGTAATGCTAAAGTTTACGTTTACATTATTAAAAACATTCTTAGCTCCTATACGTGTACCAGATTTGTCGGTACACTTTGAACTCCTTACTTTCTTTCAATCCCTCTAAGAGAGAAATATTGTAATCGTCCAAAAAATCAAGCTCGGAATTTTGATAAATGTTGACGTTTCATGACTCCAGAAACAGAAAAAGTTGTTCTTGCGATGACTTCCGTCTTTCTGTCTGTCTGACTCTTGGACTAGAGCCGAAATCATTTTACCGTTTGAGCTAAAACTAGGTATCTAGTGTTTTCATAAGGTCCCTCCAAGGGGATTTTGGAATTAGATACCTAGCCTTAAAATTAAGGGTAGCTTACTGAAGGGCGGAAAAATAAAATTGACTTTCTCAAAATCCTCTCTGACAATTTTGATTTTTTTTTAATCCAAACTTTTTTTTAAATTTAAAAAAACATTTTTCCATGAAATTGATTTTGAAGGTACTATACAAATGCATAAATTCCCATTTTAGATGATATGTCCGATACTATTTGAGATAAGAAATAACTTATCATTGTAAAGATGTAATACAGTTAAAATAAAAAAATAAGATAACGTCGAGAATTTCTCGTCCCACCCGTTGAGGACTATTGGTCTAAATGCTCTCTCTACAGGTCGTCCTGCACACGACTGGATCATGATATCTTCTCGCTAGCTGAAGGTAGCTCAGTATTGTTTTTGTTTGTCTTGGTGGTGGGGGGAGTGTCTCTTTGAAGTCCCGTATCCACCTGACAAAAGCTGCGGTGGTGTCCCATGATTCACAGCAGTCCAGGAACCTAACTTTTACACCCCGCTATCGAATTTCACATCGGTTGAATAAAAAACATCCTCAAATTTTCAATGGAAGAAGGTCAAGGACCGTGAAGCCGGGGAGTAAATACACTATAAGTTGAGAGGGGTTAGGGTTTTTGAACCAAACCTTACCAAGAGAGGTGTTCTAATGTTACATGGGTGAGCTTAGAGGTTTTTTTACTGTATCAAGAAATATAGCTGTCTATTTTCATGTCTATCTATCTTAATACCCCTCTCTCCGTCCGTATGTGCTTCTGTTGGTCTGTTCCCGTGTCTAGATTTATTTTCATATCTTTCTCCTTCTTTCTGTATATTACCATGCATGTCTAATTGTCTATCCTTCTGTCCTTCTATAAGTATTAATACAGACCCTCTTCATATAACCTTTAGGAGTTTTGAGTTGGACGAGCTTTCTCTTCAGATCCTGTTATGACATGCCTAAGTGAAGGGTAAAATCTTAGGTGTAGACATCTGGCAACCTGGACACAAGTTTCATATGACGCCATTTTGTTTTTGGCATAAGCATATGGTGGCTAGTGAGTATTGAATTTATTAATTTTCTGTTCTGGTCAGTATACTTGTGCTAAATACGACTAGTTTTTTTGGGTTACTGATAAAATTTCCTTTAACATAAAACTACTTTACTCCTCATGGACCCTATGATGTGAATATTCAAGGGCAAAAGTCCCACCCAAGATGGGAATAGATTACAATGTATTGAAGTATCAACATTAAATTACTATACATAAAAAATAATCACAAACTTTAAACAGTGTTTTTTAAATACTGTGTTCTACTACCGGTTGTGGTTATAAACCTACACAGCGTTAAATAAATTTAGTATTTACAAGAGTACGTACAAGAAACAATGTTTTTCACGGCACCGGCATCGTTTTGTATGACAGCTCTTGCAAGCGCAGGTAGGAGTCAAATCTTCAGGTAGACCACTAACGCAATGGTCTGGTGGGAGTGATGAGTCGCCAACACTGACTGTCCATCCAAAACCCATTGGGCCTGTTGGTTCGTCAATCTTCAACGTCGTAGAGCATGAGTACCCCATGTACATTTATATTTTTGGGTATTCTTGCATTGAAGAGCATATGCAAGATAAATAAGTCTTGTAGATTTACAGGTAGAGGTTCAAGTTCCCCTCTCTGTCCGTTCTTGTGAGGTTCTTCAAAAGACTTATCAGTTGCAAGAATCTCTACATATATTTTCACTACCCAGCAGGGGCAGCCCCGTCCATAGGGGATACAAAGGCCCGGATCCACTATCACTTTTTGAACATAAAAAAATAATATTTCTTTCTTTATATTTTATAACATATTTCGTAAAAAACACACATTAATATGAAGTGGAGCACCATTCTATACACACAGTGAATTATTCTATTCGTAATACAGTATTCCAGTCCCAAGAGGATTCATTACTCTCTGCAATCGTCACGAGACTGTACCAGCGCTTGGAGACTCCGATAACTAAATGGAGAAGCTAACATGGGCCAACCCTTCTCAGATAAACCTCGTCGTCCGGTGGGAGATATTTCTCAAGGCTGTTCTCTTGCCAGCTACACAGTAGTTCATCAGAACGGTCTAGGTGGGCCCGTGATTTGATAAAGATGGTTTATATTTTGTTTTAGCATGTATTAGCGTGTGTTAAAGACCGAATAAGTAAGGTGACGAGTGAAAGTGATTAATTAATATGAATAAAGTAGAT
>CABFOV010001349.1:94580-106413 GCA_902141375.1 Timema poppense
CACACACACACACACACACACACACACACACACACACACACACACACACATACAGACAATCTATTGTAATCTACAAGTCAAGTTTATTGTAAATATGTATAGGGCCCCATGTAAAAGCGTTGCCCGTCCATGTGATGTGCCTCACATCCCTTAAAAAGGATGAGGAGGGGACTTATCTTTTACCAAGTCACCTTTGCGACATGACACGTGTGGTGTTTTATATCTATTTTTCTAAAAAACATGTTTCGGCCATCGATCTGTAGTTTATCATCTCGGATGCAGCCTTATATGGATAGAGAAGAGGGGAAGGGAGGGGGTAGGGATATGTGATGAGGTCGATTACACCGCTGCTTCTCCGGGGGGTGAGTGTTCGATATCAGCCTGCCCTGAAAAAAAAAAATATTTTCAGTCTCAACAGCTAAAACATTTTTAACACAATGCCAAGCAGATGCATTTATTTTCAGAATTTGGTTAGGATCGCATACACCAACATGTCATTTACCTTGTGGGCCTTTGTTAAGTATGTATGTGTCTGCAATGGTGGCTACGTGGTCTAAATTGTCAGGGTCAGGATTTAAATGGTTTAGAATTCCCTCTGGCAGAAAGGTTGAGTTTTTTAGTCTTGGTCGGTGTGTTTTTTCGAATGGGATTTTTCACAAATTTTTCTTTTTGTTAAAAAAAACTTCCTCATCCCGTTCCCTTAGTTTTTTTTATATCCCTTAGGGTTTAATGCAACACAAAATAATTATCCCGTATTCCATACACATTAAGAAGAGGAAACTAGCTTAACAACTGAAATAAATGGCGGAGATAATGTCATGTCAAATCACCAGTAAGGAATAAGTATTTTCCTCTTTTTATGAAAATTTTTGTTCCCAAGATGTCTGTACACCTTACAAGATCATTTTACTAAATATATAAACATTACTTATATAAGACCGCCAATTGTATCTAATATATCAATATATATTTATCATTTGATACATCGCAAGGATAGAACGATACGATACTTCGGTTGTTTCTGGTATAACAAATTGCATTTCTCTGATCGAACTGGAATTACGTTATTAAAATGGCTTCTGTTCTGGAAAAGGATATATTTCACCTCTTTTAACTTTCTGAGGTTGTTTAGTTGTTGAAAATAGCATACAAGTTTAATCAAAACAAGAAGTGTGTGGGGGAGGGGGGAATTGACTCGTTGATCAAAATAGAGACACAATCGTTAAACTAATTTTGATTTACAATTTGTGAAGCATATTCCGATTTAAGAAATCAATCGATATATCGGAAATTAAATCATCAATATAAATACGGTGATGTTTTGATGTGATACCAGAATATTCCGAAAATGAAGAATTTTAGAAAAAAAATTACTTCGTACAAAAAAAAGTTTCTCCATTTTTGAGGTTGAAAGATAACAACAAAGAAAACAAAACAAAATTGTACGTATTTAAAATCTTCGAGATAAGCTAAATATGTTTTCATTACTGACAATTTAACGTTGCATAAAAATATAAATAAAACATAGAGCGCTACCGCCGATAGCACTTTATCAACCTCGTGGTGCTCCTCTCCCGTGGTTTCTCTATCAGGAGATTATGACCCGCAGGAGGGCGCTATCTCCAGAAGAGGCAGTTATGACGAAACATCAAAGAGAAGACATGTGCCACCGCTTCGTTAGTCGCGTCAACGGAAACTGACATACACAAACCACACTAAAGTCTATTCGCCACTGGAATGGTGGTGACGGCTAGCAGATGTTACTATATCTACTCTAACGTATCCATTCGCCAAACCATTTGATTTTCAAGACCACGTGGGGTCATTTGTAATCACGTCAGGCAGTCAAAACTTTCACAGCAAATAATTTGTTTTTTAATTGATTTCTTTTAACCGTGTTTACAATATTGAAACACACAATTATCTAAAATAACCATTTGGATTTTTTTTTTTTTTTTAAATGGCGTTTGTGGTTAACTAAAAAAATTCTTTTCAAATGAGAGCTTCCAAAAGACTACGTTCTCTTCATTAATTAAGATTGTGAACAAGACGAAACTAAGGCCATTGATGACATAATTCAAACTGTGTTTGGTTACGTGTATGTGCATCTGTCCGCAAAATATATAACTTTTTTTAAATTTAGCACTACGTCTTACTACCCGTTTGGGTTATACGCTTAAGTAATAATCACGCTAGCGGATTAGGACTTAGGGAGGTTGAATTTAGAAGAAATGAACCCGCATTTGCGTGGAGGAAAAGTTGAAGACCATTTAGGAAAAACCACCCCAGTTCACCCGAGCGAGGTTCGAACTTCGATCTCCCCATCCTCGGCAGTATAGCTCAACACGACTAGCGCATTAGCTTACAATGCTACTGAGGTGGGTGTTTGCAAAATAAAAATTAATATTAAAAAAACATGTATTTATTTTGGTGGCCAGTTATAAGAAGATATAGTACTTTTTAATGTATTATTTCATACACCATAATATATATTGTTGCCACAACTGCAAAATAAATATATAATAAGTTAGTTTAATTAATATATTTTGTTATTTCAATAAGTTACTAAAATGCCAATTATACAGTGATTCTTAAGACAGTATTATTAGAAGCGTACAAATTACGTGTTATACATCAGTTAAATAAATGAAAATTTGATTAACTCTTTCAACTGTAATTTTAAATTCGTGTAAAATACTGTGTTCCTGTATTCGCCCGGTTATTCCGAACAAGCTTAGTTCTCAATTAGATTGTATTAACGAGGTTATAGTGTATGTGAAAGTAAATCTAGTCACTTTTATAGCTGTCATATATGGAAGGCCCCTCTTATGAAAATTTGACTGTAGGTCGTGTATGTTGACAAACTACAACACCTTTAGCTCAGTTGGTAGGGCGCCTGCTTGTTTGGTTGGAGGTCCCAGGTTTGTTCCTCGACATGGCCGACAAATATATTATTTGTGAAATTTTGAATTAAGTCAGTCTGTAAGTAAGTCGTGTTTATATATAATCAGTCGGTTCAGAAAGTTTACGTTAAACGCCCCAAATAATATATATACTTTGTGTGTAAAAGTGTTTTAATAATTTTAATAATAAAAATAACAATCTAAAGTAGGTAATCAAATTTTACGTCATCAGTTTCTCCGAAGGCCCCCCACACCCACGTTCTTTGTTCCATCAGCAGGGTCACTGACGTCATTGGACAAGGGGTTAAGAGGGGCCCCTGCTTCTCTGTAACGTTACCCAAGTGGCTGGTGAGATAAGGGCTCCCCCTGAGTCGGGCATGGCCGCCATGTTGGGTTTGTTCAGTCATGTGCGTCGCAAGATGGCGGGGACTCGGCGTGGCGGCTGAAATCTGGTAATGGGACGGAACCAAGGCTGTTGATTGGAGTGGCCCCTTCAAATTCTTTCCTTGTTCTTCTGGTGGGATGGCTCTTATCTTCATCTCTCTCTCTCCCCATCCATATGTTTCTCTCGCACATAAAACGGTGGTGCCAACTCACGGGGAAACGAAACAGTGTTACCGGGAGAGAAAGAGAGAGAGAACAATAGAAGTGATGGACTCACACCTAATAAAACTAAAACAATCCTCGTGTCTAGAGTAGGAGGCTTACTAGCATTTCATTCACTTCTCACCCTTCTTGGGCCTTCTTCCAGTAGTTACTTGTGAAGTGTGTGTGTGGGGGGGTGGGGTTGGGGGGTCTATCCTTCACCCACAAGGATACAAAATATGATGGGAAATGATAACAAATTAATAAAGTTTTCACAACTCATCGAACCGCAATCAAGCATCCTGACACTAATTATTTAAAATTTTGTAATATTGCTGTTTGGGAGGATGTGGGGTTCAGTACGGGGTGATTGAGGGTTGGGGGAAGCAAAGGTAGGGAGCTAGAGTTAGGCGTGCGTTAATGTACTCGATAAAAAAATAGCTAGTAAAATTCCTCGATCAAGTGTAACACGTTTGTTCTTTGATCTACAAAAAGCATTTACTCAATCCTCCTCTAACTAATGGCAGTTTTAGCGTCAGCGGGCTCGATCGAGGTCTAGTTATGACTCGGGAGCCCAAGGCTTTGTTCGAATCCCATTCTAGGTGGATATAATTATGTAGGTTATGATTTGTACACATTTTGATTTTCAATGTGGTTTTCCCACATCCGCCTTCTGGCAAGTTCCGTCAAATGTTCTTAGAATTAAACTTCCTCGAGCGTTAAAGTGACATTATATAATACATTTTACTTAAATATGCAATTGTAAAATGTCCTCAAATACTAAATTGGATATGAATAACAAAGGAAACACTTCCATTTTTCTATTTCAGACTCGCCCAATTTCAATAAATAGTCCAATTTTAATAGGAAGGGACTTTTAGGAAATAAACACTTTTTTTATCTCTGCCAACATTGATAATATTTAACTATATTATTGTTATTGTTATATTTATTGATAATATATATCAAAAGCGACAGCTGCAGATCAAGTCACTTGACATAAACATTAGAAAATAGATTCAGTAACTTTTAATGCTGTCATAAAAACCTCTTCCTATAGAAAAAAAAATTGAGCATACCTGTTCTTTATAAACTAATATTATAATTTTTATTGTTTTGAAAATAATATTCAATTGTTTCGAAAGATTATCTTCACTCCGTTAACTGGAAAGCCTCCAAATAAGATTCTCTGAAACAAAAAAAGAAAATAGTTAGTAATTACGTTTATTAGAATATAACAATATTGACAACAAGTATGCTGGCATTATTTGAAGATCAATAATATTTAACGACACATTATTTTGAGATCTTAATTAATTTGAGCCATGAAAAATTACAACTATTTATTTTTATTGATAAAAAAATTGTCATCTATAATTTTCCATAATGAAGTACATGATCAAATATGACATCACGGACCCAAACAAATCAGGCCAATTATAATGTTTAAAAAATAACATTATTGTCCATATTTTCATCATTATTAAACATACTTATAGATAACTTCTAATTCAGAGTTGTATTAAATCTGAGTTTCTCTTTTAGTGTCACAAAAGGTTCCCCCATGAAGTACTTGGTCACTCTTGATGTAGAGGAAGGTGTCAGACTAAATATCTACTTGGTGTTAAATGGGGGAGGTGGAAGTTAGGTAAAAAAGGTTAGTAAAAGGGTGTTACGTGGTTTAAAGATAACACCTTATAGCCAAGAGACTGGGAAGTGGTTGTACATAGTTTGAAGCACAAAGATCTCAACCTTAACAAAATTCTGATTTTTGTTAAATGGGTGCTTTTTATATTTTATTGTCAGGAACAAGACCATTGATATTATTATTCCCGTGTTAGTTTGTCTTTATTATTATTATTATTACATGTTACGTTATTTTTATGTTTAACTCAAGCTAACTTGCATTATTAGTACTACCAGATAACTTCCCATAGCAGTTATTCAGAACCATCTAAATCCAAGCTACATTACCCTATAAGTACTCCCAATACATTATGGCTTAGGCTAACTTGTTCCAGCAATACCCCCAGTGTATCATATCCCAAGCTAATTTTCTCCAGCAGTACTCCCGGTGTATTATATCCCAAGCTAATTTGCCCCATCAATAACCCCAGTGTATCACATCTCAAGCTAACTTGCTCCAGCAGTACTCACGATGTTCTCGCCACCAAACCCCGAGCGCGGCCGTTGAAGCGAGACTAATTGCGTTTTCCAGCAGCACTCTGTTTACACGGTAACAAGGTCTGAATCTGGTTTCATTGTTTGCTGCTCCAATCCTTCCTTTCACCCCTTACCCCATTCGCCTTATATCCCCCATACTCCTTTAACTCTTGTTTTATTTTTATTTCTTGTTTCCATTTCCCCGTCTTTTAATTTTCCTCCTTTTTAAAAAAAATTCTATCCCTCGTTCAGCTCTTCACTTTGTCTTCCCGTGTACCTCAGGAATAATTGTTGAAATTTGCGTCCGTCAAGTTATAAAGGGCCCAAGTCCTTATTAGAGTAGCTTCTCAAACCATTTACAAAAAAACAAAACTTGGAGAGTTAAGAATAAGCGCTCGCTAGCTCGAAGAAAATGTGAGGAAAAGAAAAAGAATCTCATGAAGTGATCTATGAATGTTGAAGAATTCAACGGTAAAAAAAAAAGTGTTTAAAATAAGTCCAACTACAATTGCAGGTCCACCTGTTTCGGAGGTCTAATGGTCTAAGCAGGCGTCACTCTCATAATAGACCAGAATGTCAACGACGAGAGTCTGGAAGTTCAAATCTCGGTCGGGTGTACAGGTGTGATTTTTACTAAATGGTTTAAGAATAGCGGTACACTTCTTCTAATATTGGACCCCATTCATCCCCTACGCATTAGTGTAATTAGTACATACGCGTGTGATCTAAACAGGTAAAAAAAGAGTTGGTAATTAAAAATCAATAATAATAATTCAGAGTCTACCCGGGTGGTCACGGTTCATTCCTTACTTGGGGCACTGGTGGAGAAATAAAATTAATAGTTTTAATTTTTCTTTCCAGGATAGTAATGGCCAGCTACGCCTCTTAATAGCCGTTGTGGATATACAATAGAAACCCTACACCATGGACACAGAATGAGTAGGCGTGGTTGTAAGATGAACCAACATTTACCTGTAGATAGGATGGAAAATTAAACTTTAATGACGCCTGATTGAAGGTGAAGACCGGCTCCTTGAATTAAGGAGAATCGTGTATAGGAAATTTTTTGTAAGAGCAACTTTTTTTCTCAACAAAAATGAGAATTGGGTTTAAATTTTTTTAAATATTATTTTATTTTTCTCTTATTTCCTTTAAAAGCTGTTTCAACAAATGAAATTAGATGTATCAAATTTTCCAAACTTATTAAGTGCAATTGTTTAAATTTTTTATATATATTTGACTCAACTTGCTATTGATGAACGTGTAAATATTTCATTACGATCAACTGAATAATTAATTTCTAAGCTGTTAAATACTTACTAATACACATAGAAATCACACACACACACACACATATATATATATATGGGTTTGTTTTTATTTATTTACTTCTTATCTTACTTTGCTAAGGATTTAAATGCATTTCAAATTAATTGTGGATTATTTATGAACTATTAGATATTTAATTTTTGCCTTTAGAAGGTAGTTTTTTTTAATAGCTTGACGCACATCTCATGGTGTTTATAGTTTTAAACATCACTTTGCATTAAGACAGTTTTGCGCGGATATACCATATCTGACATACTTAACTACAGATGATTGTATAAGTAATTTAACTAATTAACGTTTTATCTAATTTCTAACACAACTAAGACACCTCCTCACTATCTTCAGAACTCGGACACTATCACTAAGGGCCAGTTTCATAGTCAAATTTAGTACGCCTCAAGTGCGGCGCTACACTAAATACAAGACGACACCTACCTACACTCGAATGGAATGGGCCGTTCTTGCATAGGAAACTGGCCCATTACATTCTGGTTTAGGTAGGTGTCGTCATGTATTTAGTGTAGCACCGCACTTGAGGCGTACTAAATTTGACTATGAAACTGGCCCTAAGTATATTATGTTTCACTAAGGTCACACAGGTCCTGGAAAGATAAATAAGCTTGCCTAGTCTATTCTCGCCAAGTTCGTCCAGTTGGCCTCCAGGCAAGGTTGTCAATCGGCATTCGAATCCCAACCCTATGTACCGAGGGTGTTTTTCCCTAAAGTATTTCTTACTCTTCCTCCGCGTTATTGAGGGTATATTTAATCTAAGATTCTCCTCCTAACACCATTAAAGTGTGAAAATACCGACCGGGGAACACGACGTGGTGCAAAAATAATATATATGTTTAAAGTAATTGCGTTTTTAGCTTTATATTATCCGGCCGGGCTATTCGAATATTTACACAGAGAAAGGAATGGGGAAGGTGTAATATGGAGGAAATTTATCCACATTTGCGCAAATTTTGTTATAGTTACTCTAATATGCTTTAATGTAAAGATATAATCATATAGTAAAATAAGAATAGGGACTTTAATTAGGATACAAGTGTGTGGCCTATATTTTTATTGTACACTTGTTAAGTATAAAAATGGGCCTGTTTTTCATTGGCTCTCTTTATATTATTATGTATTGATTCACTGTCGGCGTAAAGCCAACTGGATCGGATATATCCTTAGGAGGAACTATCTTCTGTGTGACGTCATAGAAGGAAAAGTTGGGAGAAAGAGGAGTTTAGGAAGAGGTAGGATTCAAGTACTAAATGACTTGAAGGAAAGAAGAAAATTCTTGAAGCTGAAGGAGGAGGCAGAGGAGGTCTAAGTTAACTTACAAAAGAAATGAACCTGTCGTAAGACAGAACACATAATAATAACAACCTGGCCGGGCTATCCACATTCAACTAGGATAGTGGGGTAGAAATAAGGAAGAGGCATTTAGAGGAAATATATCCTGATTTGTGTAAGAGTGGAACACCATTTAATTAGAATCACTTGGTACACACAGCCAGGACTCACACCCAGACACCCGTCATAGGTAAACGATAATATACGATCTTGACGACTATCCCACGTGCCCACCTAGCCTCTAGCTGTTATATTACATACATAATTGTTTTCAGTGGGTGTTCCGTGAGCTTATAGTTTTTATATACCTGCATGTTTATTTAACTTAATATATATAATTATTTATATAGTGAATGCATAGCTCATTTTATCATATTCACTCATTTGGAACTCATTTCGGCTCATTACCAATTTATAACATGCAATATTCTCCTAATGGTGCCCGCGTAAATAGTTTAGATATTACCAATCAGATGCTGCACTTAGGTTATATTAACAAAACATTTAACAGTCCACGAGTTTGCCGTTTACTGGAATCAACACTAACCTATTTTCTATGACCCTATACATAAATAAACTTATAAACAAATTTTAAAAGTTGACATTTTATACTCTGAAAAGTACAACAATCCACATAATTCTGTTGATCAAGAGCTAAATTCCCGAGAAACGAAAGGTAACTGATATATGAGCGTAGAATGGATATCTGCGAATAAAATGATTTAATTTAATATAATAGGGTGGTTACAACCCATTGTATTGCCATTTGTATTTTATTCCTACCCTGTTTGTTCTCCTACTGCCAGACAGCTCCACCCAGGAAAGTTATAAGCCCACTTGCTTTCTGGAGTTTAGGAATGTTTGATTGACCATTCTAGCGCATTAGGAGACATGAATTCAAACCTCTACACTTATAAAGCTTTCATATTATTCCAAGTGGAGGGGGGTCGCAGGAATACAAAAACTAGTACAGTTCAGGGAATAAATTATTATTAGCACCGCGTCTTACTACCCGTTCGGGTTATACGCACTTACGCTAATGTGTAATGGTAGGGTGATTGACTTTGCCGGGACCGAGGATCGAACCCCGGCCGCCAGCATAGAAGTCTGACACCTTACCCCTAGACCGCCAGGTCACCCTTCAGGGAATAAATGATCCAGAAGATAACATAACCTTGGTCGCCACACAGACTAAACGTCCCTATCGTAGAGCTGTTTTTAAAGTGGAGGAAAGATCGAGTTTCGAGTCCCAGTTGGATATACCGAGTTTTTTTTACTAAGTGGTTTCTTGGACTCTCCCTCCACGCAACCATAGGCATATTTCCTTTACATCCTTCCCTCTTCATCTCTACGTAGCAATGTGGTTAATTCCGTATATCCCGGACGGGTAGTGAAATGCTGTGGATTTTTTTTTATTAATGCACTTTACCGCAAATTATGTACAGTCTAGTTTTCATAAGAAGACCTGACAGGTAGAAAAGTTATTAGATCTTCTTTCAATTATCCATACGTCAAGTCATGCTATCTGGAGCTGTCACTTTTTTATAGATATTATCAATACCCATAAAATAACAAAATAATAATGTAGTAAAATGTTATCACTCTTGAACGCAAATCAATATGTTTATATTTTCTAAAATATCCTTCCTATGAGAAATTAATTGTATTCAAACGATCCTACGATTAGAAGAGGGATATTAATAAAAAAAAACTGAACTTGAACCCTCGCATGCTGCACATCCACCTGTGAAAATCAAAGCCATCAGCTGCGCACAAACTTTCCAGTTTCCAATAAATCGACTAGGTACTTTTCGACTTGAATCCTTTTTACTCTATATTCCTCGCAAACATAAACAGAAGAACAATGAAATTGAAGGAATGTTGAAATGTTTTGTAGCGCAGCTGTGATTAACAAGGCCTCCCTTCCACCAACCCCCTTCTCCCTTTTCCTCAGACTACTTACTACCGACCCCTTGAATAATTTTACTGAAGATTTTTACTGACAGTTTTCTTCCATTTAGTTAACCTTTCCATAGTTTACAGAGTAATGAGTTCACTACTTTTGTGGGTAAATAACACGATAAAAAGATTTAAAAAAACGGCACATTATTTATTTATCCTTTTAATTTCATACAACATTGTTCATGTTGTATGTAAGTTAAGGTGCAAGCGACATGGGTGGTGTCTCAGGGGGTTGAACTCCAATCCTGGGGAGTTCAGTACTGTTCAAGACAGGAACTATTATTATTAGCACCGCGTCTTACTACCCGTTAGAGTTATACGCACTTACGCTAATGTGTAATGGTAGGGTGATTGTGAGATGAAATGAAGGACCTACAGTTTAACGTGGAATCCGAACCACGGTGGAGGCCTGGCATTCCTCACATTATGCCTATGTTAAGTATTCTTCAAATGATTTTCATGGAAAAACGTGAGCTTCCATTTTGTTTGTAATGTTAAACAGTGCCTAGATACAAAATATAATCAAAATCATAAGAGTGGTTTTTCGAGAAAATCGATTTTTATCTCTTTTTGCCCTTTGATTAACTACTCTTAATTTTAGGGTTGGATATCTAATTCCTAAAAAAATACTTGGTGGGACCTTATGAAAACCCTAGATACCAAGTTTTAGCCCAATAGATGAAATGGTTTCGACAGACAGACACACGGCATCGAAAAAAACAACAGTTTTTCGGTTCCAGGGGGTTACGAAACGTCGACATTTATCAAAATCTCGAGTTTAATTTCTTTTAACGATCACAGGGGTCAATATAAAACAAAGAAACATTAGTCCTAAAATATTCCATTGAACATAATGCTTAAAGACGTAGATTAGAAGCTATTTTGTGAAGAGGGCTACATCTTCAGTTGACTCTAAGAACTATCACACTTAGATGCCAATGTGCGGAATAGAAACAGAGGGAAGAAAATAAGTAGTTCATCTCGGAATATCTCTCGTGTATCAGTTGATAACACTTCTTCTCTTTCGCTGGTGAGTATGTACACTCATTTTAATATTTGTACCTGGACAACATTGACTTGCATATTCCTTGTCACCTATTCTTGACAGACATATGGTTCCATGGACTTTTTTTAATCTATATCCTGGCAGGAAGCTTCCTATTTACCATCAGCTGTACATGATTTAAAAAAAAATTTACAAAAAAACTACCTATTTCAACCTAAAAAGAGTAAATTTTGTGACATTGAGAGACTATTTCTAAGAACTATTTTATTTTCTATTTTAATATCTATACAAATAAAACGTATACAGTATACATCAAGATGGTAAATCCTATCACGACTCACCGCGATGTCACAGGTAGGGAACTCCTCTAAGAGCTAAATTTATTTATATCTTAAACATGTTCGAAATTTTAAAGTGTCTCTTTTACAGTTCTATCCTCCACAAGACTTCCATTTGTCAAATACACGTATGAAATAAGTAACATGTAATATATTTATTTTAAAAGTCGTTCTTGTTTCTAGCCACCCCCCCCCCCCCCCCC
>CABFOV010001349.1:110579-121765 GCA_902141375.1 Timema poppense
CCTCCCAAACCCTACATCACTGTTATCCCCCTTCCACCCCCTTCTACCCCTAAAACCGGAAAACTGGCAGATCAATAGCGGAGACACAATGTTCCCTCGAGACGAGACTAGACTACATAGCTCACTCCTCAGTGATGCTGGTTGCCTGCTTGCACCTGGGAAAGGGGGAGGGGGATTATCTGCATGGTACACTTTATAACACACATTCCTCTCAGCTACTTATAATATGCTCAGATTTATCTGAAACTGGGAATAAAATTAACCTAATTCAGAGGTTTTTTTTTAGAAATTCAAAATTAATATCTACTGTCTTCCCTGATAGATTTTTTTTTTCAAAACTTGAATTTTTACCTGCTTTGGTGATCGAATGGTCTAAGGCAGGGGCGGAAAAACTACGGCTCACTGGTGTGCTCAATTCGGCCCGGAGGATAAATAATTTAAATGTGTTGTCCTGTGAAGCAGGATTTTTTTTCAAACACAACACTGGTTTTTACTTTCTCGCTATTTTACAAGTAGATAAAGTATTGTGATCATAAAAATATGAACTCTAGATTTTGATGAATCTCGACATTTCATGACCCCCCGAATTCGAAAAAGTGGGTTTTGAATTTCGGTCTGTCTGTCTGTACCTCGGACTAGAGTCTGAACTATTTTACCGATCGGATTAAAACGTGGTATTTAGGGTTTTCATAGGGTTGCCTCAAGTTTTTTTAAAATTGGATATCTAACCCTAAAATTAAGGGTAGTTTACTAAAGAGCCAAAAGAGAAACTGTCGATTTTCTCAAAATCGGCTAAACCGAGTTTAATTACATTTCATTTATAAACATTAATAAATATTATAAACAAAGGGCTACTCTCAATATTTTGGCAAAGTGACTTTAAGGGCTCCGGTCTGATGCATAAATTATCTTTTTTTACAATATCTCCTAAAATATTGGAGATATGAAATTACTTATCATTATAAATATGTAGGTCTATTTATAATAAAAATATTTTATTTGAAGCATATTTTTATAAAACCAATAGCTTTCAAGCTATACGCAAATATATATTAATTTTTCGAACACAAAAGGTAAAGTATTGCGAACGTAAAAAAAACAAACATGAAATGTTGATGGATGTCGACATCTCATGATCCCCCGAACCCTAAAAAGTGGTATTTGCAATGCTGTCTGTCTGTGTGTCTGTTTAAACTTAAAATTAAAAGTAGTTTAATAAAGGGCAAAAAGAGAAAAATCGATATTCTAAAAATTGGCTCTAATGATTTTGATAAAAATTCGTATCTAAGTGTTGATTAAGATTATAAATAATTTGACTATTTTCATTTTCCCATACATTCATATTTAGAATACTTTAAAGAAGTGGAAACTTCTGTATCTCCACAACTATTTGAGATTCTAAATAACTTTTCATTGCAAAATTGTAGTACTATTAAAAATAAAAAACTTTCATATGAAATATATTTTTATAAAACCAACAGTTTCTGAGATATTGGCAAATATATTAATACAATTTTGTGAACTTTGGTTGTAAAGAAATACTACTTAAGCTTTAACGCAATAATTCTCCAATGCCATAGAGTAATTATATATAAGTAAGTATCTAAAAAGTTTATGTCATTTTTCCTTAAACCTCTTAGTAGAAATGTTTTTACAAAATTATCTATCTCCATATTATACTCAATAGTCAATATTTACATTTTTATTGGTCAAAATTTATGAATGGGGAATTTAATAGTAATGCGATGGTATGAAGATTTGCAACACCTAATAACATGTTGAAAATTTTAAATGGAATTTGAAATTATAATATGAGGTGTTGACCCTTGTGGACCCTATATTGATCCTCTTTTTTTTGTCAAACATACAAATGAGGACATTGATTATTTAAAAATAAAATTATAATATTTTAAACCAGGACTAAAAAAATATTGTACATAAATATAGTGCAATTTATGCTTGGGCTTACTAGTGTATATTATTTCGTTTCACATATATTACGAGTGTTGAGTAAATATCTACAATTTTAAACAATAGTGCGAGAGAGTCCGTGCGGAGTTCCATACCATTTATTTTTATAAAACCATGCCAAAAATCTTCATTTCCGAGCTCGGTAAACTCTGCCCAAATATATATGACATTGTTTGAATCCTACCAGTTCAGTGTCTGTATGGTATAAGGTGCTACTCTCGCAGTAGAGTAGACTGCCAATGAAGGGGAGAATTAGGTTCGAATCTCGGCCAGGTTTACTGAAAGTAGTTTTTCACAAAATTATTTTTCTATTCCCCTCCACGCAAATGCGGGTACCCTTAATCTAAATATAACCTTCCTATTTCATAACCCATTAGCGTAATTAGTACATAGGCATATAACCCGAATGAGTAGTAAGACGAGGTGCTAAACAAATCCAAACTTGGTAAAATGGCAAAAAATATATGGCGATATTCGCATCCTAATATTCACGCGAACAAGTGTTTTCGACCATGAAACTTAGGAAAAGTGGGGTTAGAATCCGACTCACTGATGAGCGTCTGTCTTGTCTCTGGAGACTCACCTCCACACAGTTTTCCTCATCTCACACAGTGTCATAGAAACCTCCTAAACGAACGTGAAAACATTCTAAGTCACAGAAGTATTTATAACTGTTTTACATTTTCAATGTATTTAAACTTATTCATGTCAGTCAGTTTATTGTGTGTTTACCATTTTTTTAAATTAATTAATACAACTCTTTGGCCCATCAAAGTTTTCTTATTTTTCATTTGGCCCTCCTGTAAGTAAGTTTCCACATCCCTGGTCTAAGACGTCACTCTCGCAATAGATTGGACTGCTGATAACGTGGAAATCGTGGTTCGAATCCAGATCTGAGAGTATTTTCTCCCCCTAAATGATGTTTCACTCTCTTTCCTCGCAGCCTTCCTCATCCCTAACACATTAACCTAATGAATATATAAGCGTATAAGCCGAACGGGTAGTAAGACGCGGGGATAGAAATAAATCTTTTAAAATCGTTGGGTTTTGTACACCTCATCTAAGCATTGGTTTTAGTTGTATGCGTATTCATTAATTAGGCTAATAGTATAGAAAAATAGGAAAATAGAGTTTTAAAATTAATGTACCTGCATTTGTGAGGAGGGAGAATGAAAATCAATTTAGGAAAAACTACCCTCAGTACAGCCAACTGGGATTCAAAACACGATATCACCATCATTATATTTCGGGTTATTTGCTAATGTACTAATTACACTTATGTGTTAAGTGTACTCACATTTACGCGGAGGGAGTGGGAGAAAAAATGTAGAGAAAAATGCCCTCATTGGACCCGACGGGAACCTTAACCCCGATCTCCTCATCTGCATTCAATTCCATTGCTAAAGCTATGCCTTAGGACAGGTTTCAGCAAATTGTCGATCTCGCGGTCTATTTTCAGTCGATCGCGTAAGAAAACTACATCATTATTAAAAGTGGATATTTTTACCTTCTTAACTCACAAATGTATCAAGTACGCTATAATAATATTTGAGTGAGACCAAAATAACCTTGAGCTGCAATAATCAGTAATTTTATAAGAAAATTAAACGGCCAATTATTAAAATATACTTTTTATTTATTCTATTTTTCTATTCAGGTGGGGGACATTGGATTTTTTTTAGAAAAGATTAAATCTAATGAACAAAAACAATATTTAAGTCAATAGAGAAGATGGAGTTTTGGTATCTAATAAAAAATGCTTATTGTGTACGATGGAGGACTGAATTTGAAAGTTAAAAACCCCTAGTAAACTTAGTAATAAAATTATTACTACTTGGTGCTCTATCTTACGACAGGTCGATTCCTTTTATTCAGTGAACAATAATGGGTCCTGTCCTCTGCCTCCTCCTTTGGCTCCCAGAATTCCCTTCTTTCCTTCACGTCATCCAATATTTGGGTCCTAATAATAGAGACAATTAGCATAAGTAGAGTGGGGAATCGAGGGATGATCGTGGGACTTTTAATAAGAGCATAAGTCTATTGGCGCCTAAAAGATTGCCAAACCTGCTTCAAAGTTAGACCATTCAACCAGCAAAGTGGGTTCGGGTCAAGTGGAATTACAACGATTGCCACAACACTCCTTGTACTTATTTTGAAGAAAAGAAGTAAAAAAACACTTTTCCACGTATTTATAGAAGTAAATCATTTTGACCCTAGTATTAAAAAAACCCTGAGGCTCCATAACATGATATAAGCTGAAAAAATAACTTATAAATGATAATAAAAAAAACGACAAAGTAAAGGACCAGTGACAGAAATACACAAGCTAAAGACAATACATTTTTTTTCTTCCAAGACAGATGAGATTGAGTCCATATCGGTCGTTACCTCTCTCTACGATTTGTCAGCGAGAAACAAGAGCGTAAAGATGATCTCAGCGATATCTTCTCCCTACCTCCCTCCCTTCTTCGTCATATGCTTTTTTTTATCTTTCTCTCGATACCACACAAAACCTTATCCCATATATTCTTTCCTTTTTGCCAGTTTTTTTATTATTATTTCGTCACTGTAAGGTTGGTAGACCCTGGGCCTGGGTACATCATTAGTGTGGGCCTTGTGTTTGACTGTCGATATCTCGTGTTCCCCTTATATAGTGTATAACCGTACCTGCTCACGTTTCAACTAAGGGGGAGAGGTGGGTGTGTGTTAAGAGAGGGGGGGGGGTGGCACACACCTAAGGTGGTGTCGTTTCTTTACCCTATTCTCCCTACCCTCAACCTTTTCGGTAAAATTGATAACGTTGGGTAAGAGATTCGATACAAAAAATGTCTAGAACGATGAGTTCTAATAATGTGTGTTTTTTTCTCTCTCTCGTGTTTTCTTGTTAGTACCGACTCGGTTTCTTAAGGACTTTTTTTCTCCTTGTTTATAGTTTTTGTTACCTTCTCTTGACTACTCAGAGAGAAAGTATTGTGATCGTCAAAAAATTCCAGCTCGATATTTTAATAACTGTGGACGTTTTCTGACCCCCTGAAACCTAAAAAAGTTGTTTACGCAATGACGTCTGTCTGTCTGTGCCTCGGGATAGAGCTGAAACTATTTTACCGATTGGGCTTAAATTTGGTATCTGGGGATTTAATATGGTCCCCAATAGGGGGTTTTGGAATTATATTTCTAACTATAAATTTAATGGAAGTATAGTGAAGGGAAAAAAGAGAAAAAACTATTTTCTCTAAATTCACCCTAGCGATTTTGATTAAATTTTATATCTAGACACCATTTATCGTTATTAACAGAATAGAAATTCTCGTTTTCTCATTAAAATGATCTTGAGGATACTTTACATTAGGGGGATTTTCCAAATTTCCACATTCCTCTACACCTATTTGAGATACGAACACACTTTTCATTTTAAACTGTAGTATTATTAAAGATAAAAATCTTTTATTTGAAATATATTTTTATGAAACAAATAATTTCTTAATTATAAGCTTATATAAATACTTTTTAATTCAGATCTTTAAAAATGAATTTGATTGTTATATTCCTTGGTGGACAAAAATGTTTCTCTTTTATCAATATTTATGTAACAGTGTTCCTAGTTCCTAATGCCATAGAGTAAGTAAGAGTGTGTATTATTTAGTCTATGATCTTTGGTGTAGTGTTTCTACAACAATTTATAGACCTCTTATTTCGTTTCAAAAGTCTTAAGATTTTTTAGTGGATGTATTTTTTAAGGTAAAAGCGAGAGAAAGTCTGTTCAGTGCACCGTACCAACTATTTAGTTAATTGTGTGTCACGAATATGTTTTAGGGTTGAATTTTTCTGCTGAAACTTTTTCAAGGTGGCCGCATGGTCTAAGGCATCACTCTCGTGATAGAATATACTGGAAATGACTGGCATATCGGGGTTAAAATCCTGGTTGGGGAGATTATATTTTAATGGTAGTTTATTGATACGTTTTGTTTGTTTTTTAATTTGATTATTTAAAAATAGCTTTAGCGATTTGGTTCAAAATAGGTGTTTATTAAGTTTTCTTTACCTTTTAAATAATTACAAATATTTGTTTTTCTAATAAAAATTATCTAGTAGTAGTTATCTGATAACAAATATTTATAAAATTTAATTATTTTTGAAAGTAGTCTTCACGATTTTTTTCCAAATTGATACCATTGACTTTTTTTTACATGATCATTAATAATATATGTTTGTTTTTATAAAATTAATTAACTTAGGGCAGTTTAATATTTCAAATAATAGAAAATTTAAAATATTTCGAAATTGACCTCGAAGATTGAGTTCAAAATGGGGAATAGTTTTTCACGACAAATAAGAACAGGTTTTTATTTTTTTAAATTAAAAATAATTCAAAGTAAGTTTAATTTTTTTATCTCTTGAAAATATCAAAACAATTTGGTTTTATATTATATTATATATGTATATATTTTAGGGGGCTGATTATTTGACTCCCCAAAAAAGATTTATTATATTTTGAGTAGGCACCCTGCCATTGTGTTCTTATTCATGAGTAAATAATACATTTTCTTAAATATAAGTTTTAGGGGTTGCTACCAGGCTTTGAAATTTGAAAAATTATTTTTAAAAAGAGCATAAATTTGTTCTATATGTATATTTATTGGATACATACTGTATAAAATGTATTCATTTTTGTTTATTGGTATGTTTAACAAATATATATGAATAAAATAACATGATCAAACATTGTTTAAAATAAATATTAATATTAGTATAACAAAGTAAATCTTCTCATTTCTTCTCATTTCATGGCATTTATATCTGGATTGTTTCACCAATAATAACGTATTGTTTTTGTTGCTCATTTGTGTTATGTAGTTTGTTATGTTCCTCAATCATTGCTACGCCTCTTTCTGCAATATCGTTAACAACCTTAGTTGAGTGGGCAATTTCTCTACTTGTCTTACAATCCTCCTCTTCTTCCCAAATTTATACTTTCTTCCGTAGAAACTCTTGTTATACTGAACAATCTTAGAGGGTTGTAAAATAAAAAATATTCTATATGTTTCTTATTAACAAGATCTGGGTCAATACATATGTATATGATTCAGTGGAGACTCCATTCCTTCATTGTTCAAGGCGTCCAACATCTTCCGCTTTGTCAAAGTTGAAACGTCTTTGTTAAATAAAAAGCGAACGCAACCATCTCCTCTGATAGGTGGCCAATAAACTTCTTCGTGGAGACTATTGACAACGCTTGATTTACTTTTTTTTTTAAGGAGCTACAGAGATTTTCTAGGCGCAAAAATCTACGAGGCTGCTTTTACTTTAAAAATGAAAATGTCACAAATTCCCTTCTCTTCTCTCTTTGTCAGCTTGAAATGATCTATGAATAAATACATCTTAAATTAATAAATTGCTTTTGCCTACTTATATTCCTAGAATGATGAAGTCCATCAGGTGTTCTGAAAGATATCCCATTTTCAGGGACACCTTCTAGGAGTATAATAGTAAGGTAATAATTATTTGTAGTCATCTCGAGGTTGGAACTTTTCAAGTTACTACTAAGAAAAATAAATCATGTAGTGATAATATTTTTGACTTCATTTAGGGTTGAAGCTTCAAAAGCGACAGTTTTAAACTCAGTACATCCAATAATGTTTCAGGTGTTTTAAAGTCTTTTGAACAATAACATCTAGCATGATCTCCATGATATGAGAACGACAGGTCAACCATATCATTTATTTGTCCATATTTTGTTACAAAAGAATACATGCCCTGTTCCTTGGTCTAGTATTTACTGCTATATTGTCGAAGCTCATACATTTTAATTTCAGAAACATCTAAAGCTGCTGACTCTTTTGTTGTAGAGACAAGTTTTGGAACAGTGAAAAGTTGACTAACCCTATTACCTGACACAACAGTTAGAAAGTGATGCACGTTTTCATGTCTGGTTTGTATCTTCTATATTTCTACATCCCAGTAAATAGTGACTTCTGGCGTAAATACTCTCTTCAAAGACTTCGCAATCTTCTGTCAACACATTTTACACTAACTATGAATAAACAAATTATTAACATTGTATTGTGAAGTCGTCAGTAAGACAGCTGCTTTTCTATCGCTTAATTTTGAATCATAAAAACTAAAAGCCAAATCATCTTCAAGAAGTTTCTTCCTATCAAGTGTTTTCAGAGGTGATTCAGAGGTTGAGAGACCTTGATCAGCACAAACACATTTATCAGATAAATCGATCTCCTCTTCACCAGAAGAAGAAGACAATGGAATTGGGAGTTCACTCATTGATTTATTTAATAATCTCCTTCTCTTTCTTGCGCCTGCATTCTCTCTACAAATCTTGCCAAGACGTTCTTTTTCTCGTTGAGCAAGAATACATGTTCTGCCTTCCTGAATATGAATAATTCTTAGAACATCAGCATGGGCGTTGCCAAAAAGATTTTCCGGTTTATTCTTCTCCTGGTTTTAACTCTGCTGAACGTTTAGCTTTACTTTATAAGTGTGTACCTTCACTTGCATGCACCTTAATGTTGTATCAAACACACAACATAGCTTAAACACAAGTCACTTGACTACTTAAACATAACATCATAGACTCGTTTACATATAAATAGAAACTCAAACCTACAAACTCAACAATTATATAGCTTGAGTGCGATGTTATGAGAGTGCGGCATGTAGCATTGAGTCTACAATACAAACAACCAATGCTGTATGTAAAGGGAGGGAGGAAAGGGAATAAGAGGGCTTAAGGGAGTAGGGGTGGAACTTCGAGTAGTCCTCGGTAGAGGAAATTATGGTCTGATAGTAGTAAACAATTCGTGGCTCAGGCTTTAAAAATATCTTTTAGATGGATCACCTCAAGTTAGAATAACAAATTTTTACAAAACTTTGATATGCTGTAGTGACCTCTAAAATTCAATTAATTCTGATAAAATTTCAACTATACTATTTTTTCCACAAGGAGAACAAAATAGCAGGGTTCATCAATGGTATTTTAAAAGTTGAATTTTAGGCAGCACCCTTATATATATATATAGTGTTTATTGTGATTATTTTAATGAGGAATACTTAATTAATAGTGGTTTACTTATTTTTGAATATATTCTTCCAGTCTATGATACACAAAATGAGAAAAATTGTGCGATTGTGCAGTAGCATTTATTTTTGTTAGTTACCCATTTTTGACTGTTTGTTTTTTCAGACATATACACATTACCTGTGTTTTCCATGTTCTCCCTATTTTACAGGTGACTGGAAAATCTACTTAGATGTATGTTACATGACCAGCAAATCGGATGAAAATCTTTATTTATTTAACGACGTCGCCTACCTGTGACGTCATGGTAAGTAAAGATAGGATTTCCCTTTTCATGTATTTACATTCTATTTGGCGAGTTTTAATGATATAGCATTGAAACAAAAACCATAAATTATTTAAATATTCCTAAAAAAATTCATACATTATCCCTAAATAATTTTTCTGTTATTTAACAAATATTTTTGTAAACAAATATATTTTTTAATCTTCTACAGCCCAGGATATTCGGTTTACTCAAGGGAATGTACAGTAGGAATCTTCCTGCCAAGATGTAAATTAAAATAGTCCGTTGAAGTATGTCTAACTAGAATAGTAAATAAGGAAAAGTTAATTTTGAAATGCAAATCAATGCTGTCCAGGGGCAAATAATAGAGTGTGTATACTTGTCAGAGGAAGAGGTGAAGTGTTATCATCATATGGATATGATACTTCGCAGGGGTGAACTACTTTTTATTCTTTCATTTCTTTAAATTTCGTACATTGGCGTCTAAGTGTGATAGTGCCTAAGTGCGTCGAGTTAAGATGCAGCCAAATTCGCAAAATAGCTCTGAAACAGAAGGAAATGTCGTTAAGGCTCTAGTAATTATTGTTTAGGAAATATATGACAATAAAAAAAAACATCCTGTTGTTGGAATTGAGTCAAAACGGTTGAGGTTCGTAAACTTCTTCTTTACCTACAAATCATTAAGTTTTACTCTCGTAGTAGAATAAATGTACAACCCCCAATCTACCTTGTTCAGTAATCGCATCGTTAAAAGCTACTAGTCATAGGTGAACGCGATAAAAATAACATTTTAACAACTTTTCATCACACATTGCGACCATTTTGTAAAATCTCTTTCACATAAGATCAATATTTACATTATTTATCAACCGTACCTGTCCTTCATTTTCTTTAAATTAATATCTTGCGTGACAATTTAAAAAAAAAGTTTCAGCTGTTTCAGAAGAATTTGCTGATGACCCTGTACTTTTTTTTTTGTAATGTAAATATTGTCTAAGAATATTGTCAACTGTCAGCAACAACAACATTTACTTCTAAAACAATAACAGTACATTCTATACAACACCCACAATATGTTAAACTATTCAGTACCGAGTAACTATATTATTGCACGTAATAAAACTATTATTATTGTGACACAATTGCTGTTGATTATTCGTGGACTAGACCGTTAAGGGGTAATAGACCCCCTCCTGGGGATTAAATACGACAGTCCTTTGTCTAGTGGTAAGCTCGGGTGCTCAGAAGCTTTGAAGCTCGATGTCGTTACGCTTTAGGTGGCCAGCCTTCATGTTTACTGACTTAGAGAATAGAGTCACTACCCAGTAGTACAGTTAATTGTTACGTAGGATCCGAGTACGAAAGCCAACTTGCCAAGAACAAACCTTTCGGATATCGACCCGGGTCCTGCTTACTCTAGTAGGTCTCACTTCTAACCTTGCTCTTATTTAAGATATGACTATTTTCGCAATGTTTATACTTTTTTTAAATATTCTATCCAGTAGTTGTTTCAAGAAACCTTTAAAAAATAGTTTCGGTTCACTTTTCTCAATCACTCCTTACCCATCGTCTAGTGATCATCCATACAAGAAGAACCTCCAAGACTAGGCAAGTAGATTTGAGGATTAAGAATGGTTGCTTGATTCTGATTGACTGCCGGCCAAGATAGTCGGTTATTGGGGAGAAGAGGTCACTACGGCCGTTTTACATTGCCACGAGGGTCGGTTATTGGGGGGAAGAGGTCACTACGGTCATTATACATTGCCACAAGAGTCGTTTATTGGGAAGAAGAGGTCACTACGGGAGATTATTCATTCCACGAGGGTCGGTTATTGGAGAGAAGTGTTCACTACGGTAATTAAACATTGCCACAAGGGTCGGCTATTGGAGAGAAGCGAT
>CABFOV010001350.1:0-49933 GCA_902141375.1 Timema poppense
TCTTCTGTAATATTTTGAACTGCATATGACATTCCAGAAATAGCTAAATCTTCTTGTGCATGCTGCTCTTCATCTTCATGGGTTTCGTCTGAAGAACTACTATTAAATAGGTCTTCTTCCGTCGCGTGTTGGACTAGTCCTGATGATGACGATTCGGATGACTTCTCAACTCTCAAAAATTTTGCTAGCAATTTTGCAACCTTTTCAGTTTCGCCTTGCTTCTTTCGTTTTCTTTTTAAGTTTTGTGCGCCAGATAATTTTTTTGGAGGTAGCGACATGTTTTGTCTGTAAAAAAAAAAGGATGCATTATACTTTGTAAATATTTTCGATACCAAGGTAAACTGAAATTATCTAATCAATTCTAAACCCAAAAATATTGTCACTCGGAAACTTTTACTATGGGAGCAATAAATACAATACATATTAGATCAAAATGTATTGAAGAGCTGATTTTCAAGTTGCGATTTAGGGCGACTTGCATAGCACAGTCTAATTCCGTTTGAATGTTAGTTGAACGCAGTTTTAATTCTAAATTAAATTAGTGCATTGCATAGCAACATTTTAGTTGATAAATACGTTTAGCAAAGTTAAATGCTCGAAAATAGGTATTTAACGCAGCTAAAAGTGTTTACAGCACAACAAGAATTAGAATGAAAGGGGATATTTTATGGAACTAAAATTTACGCCTACATTTATTTTAAAACATTAACTGTCTTACTTATTAAAACGTCTTAGTCAACATCAAAACAACAGTTTAACTAATAGCTACTTAAGACATTAAGTAATGCTTAACTTTTTTAACTTATAAACAATGTTTAAGATGTATTTAGTTGACTAACGCAGAATTATTTTTGCTACAGCAACACTTTGCAAATGACCGAATGAAAGATAAAAAAATCATAGCAAAAAGCCCCGCATCTACTCTTTCAAATTGCATTGCAAGTAAAAAAACACACAAAAAGTTCACGTGACACGTTCACACAGAAACAACGGACCACAACTGTTGACCATTTGCTTAGACTGATTATTGCTTATATAAGTAGGTAATTGTATTTTGTTTATTTCAGCATTATTCGGGAAGAAATAAATACAAAAGAATGGCTAAACGTAAAGATTATTGTACTTATTGACATAAATTTTATTTGTATGAATTATGATAGGTATAAATGCTTTTTACTAACTACTCCGTAGCCAAAAACTTATCTAACTATTCCACATAGTTGAGTTTTTCAGATAAATTAACAGCTACACAGACTGTTTGAGTGACGCCATTTTGTTAGTTAATCACTTAAACAAGGGTCCGACGATGTTTCATTTGACATTAGTTAGGTTCGCTGATTATCTATTAGTTAACGCTAAATAACGTTTATGAGTAAGAATTATTTTTACCCAATTAAAATCTTTATCTATTTCAAGATAACGAATTTTAACATGAGGGACACGGACAGAGAAAAAAAGGTTTAGCTGTTTTACCGACGGCGCTAGACATAATAGCCCTAAAGGCATTGCGCAATGCGTTGTTAATAATAATCGTATTTACAAAAAATACGTTCAGGCAGATAACAAACAATGTTTAACTAATTCAAATTGAAAAAGATGTTAAACTGATGTCATGTAAGTCATCCTTAGACTAGCTTAGGTATGATCTATGATCTACGTAAACACAAATAGGTCTAACATGATGTTGTTTCTAACATAATGTTACTAATATCTTACATTACATAATAACATTTAGGATACTCACAGAATACCTACTTTAACAGTAGTAACGTTTCGACAATAATAATTATCAATAACGATTCAAATTCACTTGTAGCTCGCCACATAAACACAAATCACAACACATGCACCCGTACACGAATCAACGCCAAGACAACGGCTGGTGATCGGTGAAAGAGTCGCAAGCGGCGCGGCGCGGTGGCGGACAGAACTAGTGATGGGCAACTAGAGTTGACTCAGTTGACTCGACTCTGTCAGTAGCACACAACCTAGATCACTGTTGTATAAAATGTATTATGGCGGGTAGAGTTAAGTAGTAATAGGTGATGGGTTTTATTTTTTTCGCAGACTATCTATCGTTCCATTTTCTTCACCCCTCTTATGACGGTGCCCAATGTGGTCGCACCACCCTAGGGCCACCCCTGTATTACAACAAAGTTTAATGTTAAAATGAACATAAAAATTGTGATGTAGCCTACTTGTTAAACTCCCTTACTTCGAATTCTATTGTTTTCTTAGTGAATTTTCACTTTAACCACATGAAATTATCTAATTATTTAGTCTGTGCGTGTGTTGTTATAATTTACAGGTGTAATTTTAGTTTGGCAAATAGTTTATGTCACTACGATTGCCATTACATTTTTAATTATATACGAGTATTAAGATTTACGAGTAACATTAGTACAAAAATCAATACTACATATTCCGGATGGTCTGTTACGAAAGGAGTTCCAGGGGGGTGACACCATGAACTACTGCACTAGTTGACACCAATCCTAGTGACGACACTGCTTGATATTATAGTATCACTAAACAATGAGCAATGTAATGAGAAAAGGACAATGGTGAGAATTGTTCTATAGATGTTTAAGAGACCTGCTATGGATATTAGAAGTGCCCTTGAAGTGTTAGGAAGTTTAGTACAGGGCGTATTTTGTACCCATTGTCACATATGTAGTAGAAACATGGACATTGAATATAAGGGAAACTAATAAAGAGAAGGCCATGGTAATGAAGTTTGTGAGAAGCTTGTCAGCTGTCACGAAGAGAAACAAGATTAAGACTGAAATTATCTGAGAATTAGTGGGGATACAGGGAGTACTTTAGATAGTAGAAAAATCAAGACTATGCTGATATGGGAATGTAATGAGGGTGGTAAGAAAGAGGATGCCAAAGACAAGATTGGAAATGAAATATGTAGGGAAACTATCACAAGGGAAGGTCAAGAAAGAGATGGGAGGCACAGATAACATAAAGCGTTCAAGTGAGAGGAGAAGAATGGAAGAAATTAAAGGAGATAGAATGATGGAAGGATAGAGGGAAAGGGAGGCATTTTACTAAACTGACCCGGCCACGGGATGGAAACAGTTGATGATGATGATGACTAAATAAACAATAAATATTTCCGTATAGGCTGTCAGTTTTCCATTTCAGCCAATGTCTACAATAAATACATTCTGCTAGCTGTAATCAACCACATTTACAACCGTATATGATCAATATTATTTGTAAAAAATAAATTGTCTTTTTTAGTACCGCGTCTTATTACCCATTCAGGTTATACGTCTATAAACTAGTTACACTAATGGGCTAGAAATAAGGGTTGAATTTCAAGGAAATGTACTCATGTTTGTGTGGATAGTGTGTGGGAAACCATTGAGGGAAAACTACCCTGAGTACACCCGAGTGGGATCGAACCATGAGTTCCCCGTCTTCAGCAATCTAGTCTATTTCGAGAAACCATGCAGCCACCGAAGCTGGTACTAATAATTATTTGTTCATGCCTATTATCACATTTAGGAAAATTGCTACAAATTTCATGTATTGTCCCCGGCCAAGTCCCTAATATCTTATCCGGGCTTCAGTTGAGAAAATGTATCTGCCATGGAGTTTTTTTTATAAGCTTATCTTTGATGAATATCTTTAAAATATTTTGTCTTTATAAAATATCTATGATGGGGTGTCATAGTTACATCATATTTATTTAATCAAATAATTTTGATAAAAGAAATGTGACATTGTAATACCACACTAAAAAGAGTTAGCTGTGTGTAGTGCAGGACGTATTATAAAAATATTCTATAATTTTGTTTATCTCATCAACAGTCTCTCTAACACTAAGTACGGTAGTTACTTAGTACGTTAATACTTTAATGACTAATACATTTAATTACAAAAGAAACCTTTTTTTTTTCTTGTAAGACTCAACAAATAATGTCTAATAATTTATTACATTAACAAACAATATAGTTCCTTCTTGGACGGTTTATTATTTGAAACCAATTTTCTAAAAAAACATTTCTACCAGTTTTTTTTATATTTATTCAAGTAAATTTTAGAAAACTTGACATTTCCCAAATAAATAGTTTTGCAAGTGTATTAACGAACGTGTCTGAACCTTTCATAAATACAGTTGATTTCTATTGTATTAATACGAGCCTTGCATGAAATTTATTATACTAGCGTTTTGATTTTTCTATCAAATAGCTTCATTAAAGCATATTTTTAACATGTAGATGATGTAAATGTAATTTGATCATGAAACCCGCGAAATTGAATCCTATTAAACAAGAATTTAAATAACATTTATCCTAAATAGACTGAGTAAGTATTTATGTATATTGTAGCTTATTACATTACATATTGAACGATTTTTTTTTGTAGTCACAATAAATAAAACCCTCTAAAAAAAAAGAAAGCAATCTGAGATCTGGATCTAAGTTAAGGTGATTCCTAAATTTAGTTATAATGGTAGCCACAGCATAAAATATGATTTCACAGAGATAGGTGTGAAACACGGTAAGAGAGATGTATATTTTGCACTCATTTTTGGGTGCTCACTTTCAGGTTGAAGTCAAAACTGTTTGAGCTCACATGTTTTAAAATTGTGTTCCATTTTGAGATCCAAGTATAAGTTTATCAGTTTTTCTTGTTCACTAATTGGCATATTTTTTGCTTCCACAGTTTAAAAACATTTTTTTGCACAATATTAAATGTTTCAATTATATCAGCAAAATATGCTAGTTTACATAAGAAACTGTTTTCATTGATCTCATTTTTATTCCCGGAATATTCAGTCTTTGAGGTAAAGCCTAATTTTAGCCTTAAGTTTAAATACCCTTGCAGGCACTTTCCTGTGTGACAACCGGCGTGCAGCAGAGTATTATAAGAAAACACTGTTCAACCTCTGCTCCCTTGGATAAAGCAGCCAACAAACACGATTCAGTTGGTCTTGTCTTAATATAGCTTATTATTTTAATGATGGGACTAAAGACAACACTTAGTACTGTACTCACGTTTTTTTGATAAGACTCCTTGTGGATCATACAGTGAGTCCAGATAGCAATGAAAGCCTTCCCTTTCACAAGAGCTTGTAAACCACTCCTTTATCCAGACATGGCAGGAGCATCATCACTGCCTATCTCAACACAATTTCCTTCCTTCATCTCACTTGCCGTCAAAACATCACTAGAATCTTTAAAAGCCCTTCAGCACTGGTTATTCTTGGAATTGGCTTGCAGAACAATAGGTCCTCTTTGACAGATCTATTATTGATGAACCAAACATAAGCAGTTTCAAACTTTCAGTCTGCTGTTCTTGTATGTCTTGCGCCATGTCGGATATCCGTCTTCCCACTGTGTTATCTGCCAGAGGTATCTTTCAGACGAGATCTGCAGATGCTTTGTCAAACATTATTTCAGTAATTTTGAGAGCAGCAGGCAAAACAAATTTATCCAACAGAATGAGGCTTCTTACATTTTGGGTTCATATACAAAGCTTTGTATGATGCCCGAAGTCCCTTGGTAGGAATACTGGTCATTTTTATCATTGATTTGGTCTTTCCAGAATAATCACATGTTTTTTCTGCATGCTGGCTGTGTTTTGATTTCAAGTGATGCTTCAGCTTGTTTGTTTTCATACTCTCTGAAGATAAAACAGACAAAAACAGCAAGCACAAGGGTATCTCCTCGCCATATTTTTTAACACTGGAGAGCTTAAATGACAAAAAATCATATATATGTACACACACACACACACACAATTTTATTTGGTTCTCCCCTGCTGCAACTAGCAGAACTTCTTTTTAGGACTTTATCCATATCAGTATTAATTATTCTGTAATTCACATGCACTTTTGTGAACAAAGGGAAATTTAATATAAACTCACAGGAATGAAAACTTTAATACAACAATGTCACAAGATTGCCAGATAGGCACACACTGCACACGATCAGTGGTTGACCACTAAGACAAACAGGCTGATTCAGTTTCATTAACACTGGGCTTTTATACGAGAACTCACAGAAAAAGAGAATGACGAGTTTAGTGGATATTCTTCATTTGAACAAAGCAAGAGATTGCAGTGCTACTCATCCAAATATGAGACTGCTGCAGTTAACTTTGTTGGTAAACATACAGTCTGAGTAAGATAACCAAAGTATTCTTGTTTCTAATTGAATTTTTAACTTTACAAAATCTCATAAAAGAGTAAATACAGTATAAGGTTATAAAAGAGTAAATAAAGTATAAGGTTATAGTCTTCACAAAACTCGCAACCCCTTATAATTAACACCACAATCCCCGGGACAGTGTAAACTAAAGCCTATTCTAAGGTCTAATAATTTTCAGAATATCATATCTATGTGGTGTTATCCTCACTAAAATGCATTAACAATAGTTTCGGCTATTTGTTTCATTAATTTATTCTAATAAATTTTACTGCATATGTTTTCAATCTTATGCATATTTATATATTTTTTGCACTGCATCTGGGTTATAAGCATATGTACTAGTTACTCAAATGTTAGGGATAGTTAAGTTTGAATTTAGAGGAACTACACCTACAATTGCATGAAGAAAGATTGGAAAACCTTTAAGGAAAAACCCCCTTAGTACACCCAACCAGGACTCAAACTGGCAACAAAGTGGGTCTAATGCTATTAAATATTATAATTTTGATACAAAGCATTATTTTACTTGAAAATCCTAGAAGGCTGGAGTTAAAATGCAGAACTTTCCCTTTTTGTTTCTCTAAGCAAATACTGGTACGTATTCCTTATTCCTTATCCCATGTCCTTAGATCAATTCATCAAGTTACACGGTAGTAATGTAAGTGACAAAAACAAAATTACTTTAAATAATAGGCCTAATTTAGTTCTCAAATCTACACAAACATGAAATCAAGCTAGCATTGGTGGCGGTATCAACATCCAAGCTCTTCTAGTCTGGTATGGTTAAAGAAGAAGGTTGGAGTTAGAATCCTAGCAAGATCGTCTTATGATGGTACATTTTCTCTGAATTCTATCTTCCTAATCCCTGTTAGACAGGGAACATGATGCGGAGGCCAGGAAAATAAGTTTTAATATAGTGGTTGTGTCCAGTGCGTTTATACCGGCCCAACAATAAGTTGTAAGGAACGAGTCAGATCTAGAACTATTATTTTATATCAAATACATACATAAATAGACATTAGGATAGGGGTGAGTTAAAAAAAGTTGCACCAATCTTTAAATGAAGGATGAATGGTTTCAGAATTGAATGAAGAGACAGATTTTTGTGAAATATCTACAAGGATGGAAGGCATGCTTGAAAACTTAAGTTTTCCCCAGTGTTTACACACATGCATGCTCACACACTAATTAAGACTAATAAATATTATTATTAATAAAATATTTCAGTATAATTAAGTGTTCTTATGGATCAAAAGGTGTTCATTTCCCTTCAAGAAGGATTCGAAACAAATGTCTGTAATTTCTCCATTCTTTGGTAACAAGAAAATCTGTCTCTGCACCAAATGACTTGATTAATTTTCTATTAAAATAAAATGTACATTTTTATTGGCAATAAATACCAAAGCTACAAAACTAAATTTTATCAAACAATTTTACCAAGTTTAATAAGAAGCACCAGACAAAAATAACAATTTTTTCTCTAAATAATCCAGAAATTGTCTTTTACTGCTTAAGTTTGATACAACTCAACAAATGCTACAAGGGATAAAATAAAAACACATTAAATACTCCAAATCCCAAAAATAGCTAATTCTATTTTAGAAATAAATTGGCACATAATGAAGTTTTTTTTTACAGCATCTCAATTATAAAAATGAGTGATGTATTAACAAAAACCAATGAAAATCCCAAAAGAGAGTAATTAATTATGATAAATGTGTCCATAAACAGGCAAAAGAAGTTCAGTCTTTGACAATTTAGTCATCAAATTGGGGTGGAATTCATGTTGTTGATATTTATAAATTTTATTTTCTACAAGAGCCACCAGGAATAAATTTTGATCCAGAAAGTCATTATTTTATCAATTTTAACTAATACTGATAAAAGTAATATATTACCCATATAGAGACCATAATTTGGCTAAAGAGTAATAAACTAAACACAAGAATCCAACTATGTAAATTGAGTTTTCTGTGACAAAGGTCAAAAGTTTGATTCTTGTTTTTTGTTGTCATCTTTCAGATAAACTAAAATGCTCTCAGGGAAAACAATTTATAAGTGAGGAGAGATCATGAGAAAATTTACAAACGACTTGAGTAATTAATCTAAGTTTTAGTTTTTCTCCACATCATTTGGCAATGTGAGTCTACAGAAAACCAAATTATTTCTGGCGAAGTCTTCATTGATAAAGTAATTATTCTGAAGGCACACACGTTATTTCTGGAACACTTTCTCAAGAAAAGCCAAAAAAATATTGCTTTCTTAGCTACTGTTTAAAAACATACACAATGTCTTGTAGATGGATTCAATCTTTTTGAACTTGACTTTGAATCTTAAAATAAAAAATTATAAGAATATTTTTGTATTTCCCTTGTATTATGAATTTGTTCACATTAATTATTTAATTGCCACATAAAAATTCTAGCTTAGTGTTAACATTTTTTGCTATAGATTGAATTTAAGTTAAGTTAATTTTCCCTTTAATTATGTTGAACTAAGCCACTAGTAAACAGATTAATATCGCTAAAAAAACAAATAAGTGAATTGTCTTTGAACATAAATAAATCTTTAAACAAAAACTTTTTCATATCATCAAAATATCCTTCAGGATTTGAAGATTCAGAGATACCATCCCTAATATTTATGCCCAATAATTTTATAGCAATCTATTTTTTGACAATTCTTCACAAAAGATATGCTTTCCTAATAAATAAAATACAATCATAGAATACAGATATCACTTTTATAGTACATTAGAAATAAGGTGTAAGGTAGTTTACCAATCCAATTGTTGATGACGGACCAAACTTAATATAATGGCGATATTAACAGCCAAAGTACCGCGTGATCATAAAGGCTAACTTGTTTGGACACAATTTCTAGTGCTTTTTTTCTCATTATATATTAATTTGTTTAGGGCTTCAAGTTTTTTTAATCATTACATACAGGAGCAGTTTTTTTTGGGGGGAAAGGGTAGCTCTTGCATATATTTAATTGTTTTAACCTATTTTTATTTAAAAATAGTTTACAAAATAATCTGTAACTACATCAAAATATTGCATAGTCCTAGTGTTGGGGTGGGGTAAATTAGACTTATTTGCTTGAGACATTTTCAAAACACCCATCAAATACATAATGAACATTTCTCTATTAGTAAAAAAAAGTCCTCTGCTCTGATAGTTATATTTCCAAGTGGTTATCAAAACTTTATTTTTGTTATATTATAGTACACTAGATTTGAGCTAAATATGTGTGTCTACCAGTGGTGACTTGTGGATTGTGTGAACGGGTGCACCACTTGGAGGAAAGTATAGTACTTGTGAATTATTTCCCACAATGTCCAACTTTTAACTATTGTGTTAATGTGTCCTCAGCAAACAAGTTGCCGGCTGCACTACTCAAACTCAATATAGTTTAGGACCTCTAATTTTGATAGTTAGGATAGTTCTCAATCAGTCTTTAAATTTCTATTTTATTAGTGGTGCATAAAATATGGTTTAGGTACAAAATACCTGTACAAACCAAACTACTTCAAATTTCCAATTGCTTATTATTAAAATCTTAAATTCACATCTGCATGGATGCTCTTTGTGTTCAACATGTTCCTAGTTTGTTTTAAAACAATCTGTACTTATAGCCGGGGACCCAACCGAGTCGTCTGGTGTACTGGTCTATTAGACAGCCACTTACAGTGCTTTTACTCAGGCCCCAATTCTATCATCTCCGAATGAGGCTATACCCCACATAAATACCATTTTGAGTATGCACAAATTAAACATAATTTTGGCAAAGCATTTTAATTGTTGAGCTATTCGAGATGTAAGAGTTATTCAAGACTGAGAGGTTTCCAGTTTTTGATACATGCATGAAAGCAACATAGCATTCTAAATCTATGATTTATCTGAGAGATTTGATTCTAATCAAGAGGTGGTAAAACTAGGCCAATGATAGCGTGGGGGTGGAACTCACAAGTCCTGTACTGCCAAGTGGGATTCTGCAACCCTTCCCAAATCCCTTTCCCTAACACCAACACAAAGTGTTATACAATATGAGCTGATGAGTTCTACAGTAGTCTACACGCAACCAGGAACACGAGCGGTAGAAGCAGAGTATTGTCAACATTATTATGATTACGTGGCCTTACAAAGAAACACTTCTACCAAAAATACTCTACTATCCTCCTCTTCCATTATTTCTTACAACTGTTACAAAATATCTTCCCTTTTTACAATATCTTTATCATTTAAGAAATCAGACACAGTTTTTATTTGTGCTTTTTGTACCACATATAAACTGTGCCGAATCATTGTCAATTTTATATATATATATATTTATACAATTTGTTCTATTTTATATATTTACATGCTCATATCACACATTAACAATATAAATTTGTAGACTTAAGAGACCAATGATCCTAAATCACCTCCTCATTAATTTAAAAAAACCTTTATTTTGTTAGTGGTGAACTGTTACTCAACAGCTGTACACAACTTTGAAAACAGGAAAATAGGTTAAGTCAGTTTAGTTCAAATTTCTTAATTTCTTTCATACATACATTAAATATTGTGACAACATTCAATCCAAGAATTACTGCAATAACAAACTAACATTATTCAAATGAAGATTAAATGACTCTCTTAATGCTAATGAAATGTAGCCTGGGGTGAAATGCATTTTGTGACACAAAAACAACACACAATTTTCTACATACATTGAGCAAAGAAACATACTGATATGACTGTAGTTTCTTAGGAAATATAGTTTGAACAACTACACACATAAGGCATTCAACAATATCAACATACACTAATATTTTTTTTAAAGGGAGAAAAACCACAAAGGATTGGACCAATATAACTTTTTTTGATCCTTACGATATCATGTTTCGCGATCTGTTACTGCAAATACAAATTCCAGTAACTTCATCATATTGAATGACTGAATTTCTCATAAATAAATTTTTCATTGCTTTTATAAAATAATACCTTTACATTTTCATTTAAGTGACATATCACGGGAATTAATATGCATTTCTAGTGATAAATGAGTTGTGTTTAAATATTAAAGAATCAAGATATAAAGTTTAGAAAAAATAGTGTATAATATCAGATAAAAGAACAGTATCAGGAATTGTATCATCCTAGTCCTATTTTACACAAGGCTTGGGAGCTTGTTAATGAAAGTCTTTAAAAAAAGATGGCCATTTTACCAGACTTATTAAAATTTCAAGTAAGTCCCTACTATACGGTATTAAGAATAAATGCTACAGCAAATTTATTTCCATGTTAACTGACCTTTAATTTAATAAGGACCTTCACAGTAAAAATAAGCTATTTTGATTAAAATTCATTAGTGTAGCTCATTTTAAATTCTATGCTTAAAAAGCTATTGTAATCTAAGTATTATAACTAAAACAAAATTAATTCAAAATCATGTTGACTCCAGTTAGAAGTAAATGTATCAATTTAGGAACAGAACTGAGAAATGGGGATTTTTATAAACAAACCTTCTTCTCTTAAGATAGCTTCCATCATTTACAAACAAGGAATGAGTGTAACTGGTTGTGTGACTAAGTAGAAGCTTGTTGGAATGGCATCTTATTTATAAATTTTATAGCAGTTAGTTTAGTCATCTAAGTTTAGATGGTCAGCCAAGAACAAAACTCAAAGAGTGCCCAACATTGTGGGGTTGCTTTTGCTTTCCTTAACTCTTACACTGGCTTTGTTTTTATTGGTATTTGTCCTTGATGCCTCACCTTTCCTCGACAAGTTATATACATTTATAAAAATTTAGAACACAAAAGGTATTAAAAACCAAACAAAAAGTTTTCATGATGAAATAAAGAAGTGACTCTGTAGAGGTTTTGCTTAATTTAGATGAAAGTTTATTTTAAACTATTAATTCATAACTTAGGAAAAAATGAAAAATAATGGAAAATTTAAAAAAAAAACTGCAAAACTTTTTTTTTATAATAAGAACAATGTGCAGCCCAATATTTGATTGAATGATATTTATACTTTTGTAAAAATCATAATTTATAATTCAATACAGGGTTCCTACAGTATTTGTAAAAAGATTCTCCCTGACTTTACCTAACTATTTCCCCAAGTTCACTGACCAACTTCTCACAAAATTTCCATTTTAATTGTACGGCATTATACATGTGAAAATATGAATTTATTTACATTTATTTCAGCCAATTCCTCCCCTAAAGCCGACCTTACCTCACTGTGGATAATTAAGAAAGCAGACGTCTTGTCAATCAGTTCAGCGAAAATAATGGAAACATAATAAAATATATCTAACCCTATCAAAAAAGGTAAGGCTGATATTCATCTGAAGTTATCTTGCAGAAAGCTAATTTACACTTCAGGAATGGATCACAGGCTGCTCTTTTCAGTGTATCTACAGGTTTTGTTTTAGGAAGCTTTGCTTCTTTGAGAAACTTAAAAACATGGTCCCAAATTTGTAATGTACTTTGAAAGCGCATTGCATTAATTACATAACCACAGCACACGACAAAACCTCAAAGGAAAATTTACTGGGTAAAGAATGCTCGACGAGCTGGAGAGTATGTGAACAGGTAGTACTTGTGACACAATTAGCTACTTGGATCCTGATTGACGGATTCCACTCCTGTTCTCAAGAAACCATGAACAACATGAAGTCCACATGTTCCCAGATTTAGCAAACTATATACTTCATTGTCGTGACAGATTTGGTGTGTTCCTGAAGAATCGTTATAAACTTTAAATTGACATTTGGGCCATCCATTGACATTTGTATCAACTTAGAGAGCAGAAGAGTATAAATACCAGCCAAGAAATAGTTCAGTAAGTCTTCAGCGGTGCTCCTATTGAAAAACACACTGTTTAAGTAACGACTGATGATTTTATGATTTTCCTTGTCCCAGAATCTGATTACAATGTCCATTTGTCCTCTTTGAATAACTTTATTCAACATTTCATCAAAACAAATTACAAAGTTGTTACATGATTTTAGGATGTTCAGTAAATTGTTCTTAAAGAATGGATCCAAGCCATGCACAATTAAATATGCAGTCTTGTTTCCACCAAGAGTAAAGGAACTGGCAATGGAACACTCGAGAAACATTAAATGAAAAAAAAATTGTACTTAAATTTGTGCATGAATTGAAAGACATTTTTTTTGTCAACAACTTGCAAAACCCATATCATCTTTTATAACAAAAGTGTTAGGGTTTCGTCGAGGCACTACACTACTTTCACTTTTGGCAACACCTTCCTTCTGCGCCTTTACAATTTCCGATGCGACAGAAGTGTGACAATAATTGTCATTTTCCTGACTTTTTTTAAAGCTTCCCTGACTTTCCCGACATAGGAACCCTGCAATATGACTGAAGTAAGTGGAACAAGTCGCAATTGAATGATGCATAGATAAAAGTGCAGTTATTATAATTAATCTAAATTATAATAACTGGTAATTAATTTCACTTGGCAGCTACTATTCAAAATAATAATAAAAAATATATAAGTACTAAATTTCCATCATCAGATTTTTAAGAGAGCTAGGCAATAATTTTCTGTACAATATTTATCAAAAATAATTGTACATGTGAGTTTAAATCGGAAAATAAGTTTTACTATACAAACTTTTTATCAAATATATAAGTATTTTTGAGAAGAGCAGTCTTTCATCATGGAATATTACTTTCAAACAAATGTCATCCAGGGTGCAGACATTAAAAGAAACAGCTTATTAATTTACTCAACATGAGATAGAATAAATTTGCCAAATATGCAAAATAAAAATTATTTTAGCCTCTTAAAAGCCAAAAATCAAACTATTCCTATATTGGTGATTTTTTTATAAACAAAGATATTTTCAATTTAATGAATAAACAAAAAATATGTTGATAAATACTAGCAGCTCACAAATAATTTTGAATATACAATGTAAATCTTAAAAAGTAAAAGTTAATAGTTTTGTCAAGTTCATCACTTAAAATGATAGTGCTATTGCAATTTTAAAAGTTTGATTGATTTTACTATAGGTTTTTCTTTAATATTTCAACAATAAGTTAAAATATAGTTTCAAAATAAGAAACTAACATTTAAAATATAAGCTAAACTAAATATGCTAGTATTATAGAATGAACAATCATAAGTGGCCGTGTCTGAATAGATGTCCCCTACACACTTGTTCACTTTACTGCACACTTTAATATAACCCGTATCTGGCGCCCCTAAGTACACAGGGTGCATGATAGTTTTCGGACAGCAAAGTACAGCTAGAGCCATCTGGTGGCTAATTCTGAAACATGCGTTTCCATGGTAACAATATTAAAATTTAGTGTTTTGTCAATGGTGACATTTTTAAGGCGCAAATTCATATTTATCATTTATCTTCCTTAATTCTATGAAACTTAGGGGTTGTTCTTGTTAAAAAAAAGTATTTGGAAAATGTGCGCCAAAAATGGTCAGTTTTATAAATTTTAAAATGTTTAAGAAGCTGACAAACTAGGCCTAGCTTACATTAATATCAAGTTGTTTTAAAGCATGTAAAAGTATTGCCAGATAAATACATAGGCCTATAGGAATTCTAAAATAAATTACTCAAGTTACATGTTCATCTCTTGTTTTGAAACATTTTGCCATAATAAATGACTGCTGAATAAACAAAGAAATTACAGCAATGCACCAAAAGGAGCGCGATGTACACAGGGATACCAGTGTGCATGTCAACATTTTTGCATATGTAGAGAAATTGTTAGATATATATGTATATTATATAAATATATATTGCCCTAGTTAATTTACTTATATCTGTAAAGTATTATTCTCAAAAAAATTTTAGTCAAGATATTTTAACTCTTAAATAAATTTCCTTTTGAGAGAGATTTTTCACACTAGAAAGAGAAATTTAATTGTTTTAACATCACGTATATAAACAAATAATAAATCATACTAGTTTTATTTAACATTATGTGAATGTTTTATTCCATTTTCACAAAATAAATAATGCTTTCATTCATTATAAAAAGCTAGATTAACTAAAGTGTGCAATAAAGGGCAAGTCGTATGTGCCCCTTAGTAAAGTGCACAATAAGGGGAAATGACTGCTGAATAAACAAAGAAATTACAGCAATGCACCAAAAGGAGCGCGATGTACACAGGGATACCAGTGTGCATGTCAACATTTTTGCATATGTAGAGAAATTGTTAGATATATATGTATATTATATAAATATATATTGCCCTAGTTAATTTACTTATATCTGTAAAGTATTATTCTCAAAAAAATTTTAGTCAAGATATTTTAACTCTTAAATAAATTTCCTTTTGAGAGAGATTTTTCACACTAGAAAGAGAAATTTAATTGTTTTAACATCACGTATATAAACAAATAATAAATCATACTAGTTTTATTTAACATTATGTGAATGTTTTATTCCATTTTCACAAAATAAATAATGCTTTCATTCATTATAAAAAGCTAGATTAACTAAAGTGTGCAATAAAGGGCAAGTCGTATGTGCCCCTTAGTAAAGTGCACAATAAGGGGACATATGGCGTTTTGTTATTAATAAATATAAATGAGAACTTGAACTTTCAAACTGAGATGGCAGCCATACAGAATTATAAAACTATTTCAGTTCTGTATTGTGTCTAATGATGGATGATTACATTTTTATTGTTCTCTCTATTTGGCTAGATGTTGGTTGTTAAATGTGCAGAGGAAGTGAGAAGGGGAAGAAACCAAAAAAGTAGGTAGTGTGCAGACATTTGGCCATTGGAATGTTGGGGTAAGCAATTGAGCAAACTGGCTGCTGAATGGAAGATGAAACTAAGAAAAAGAAGACATTCTTTTAACTTATGTAACATATGTTCTTTTCATCATAATTATTTTGTAATTCTTAAAATATATTTTATTTTAAATATTCAAATATTATTTTCATTTACAAATTTTAATTATTAATTAATTATTAAAAAGTTAAGTTTTAGTCATATATTTATTGAACTCAAACTTGACTTGATTTGTACTCGGGTTATAACACACTCAACTCGAATGAAAATGCTTGAGCTCCCAAACTCCTAGTTATTGGACATTAGAATTAATTACATAAATGGTTAAATTTGTTTACGAAGGCCTAATCTCTTCCCCCCCCACAGAAATTTAATATGTAGTAAATAAACTGTAAACCATCAACAAAAAACAATTTTTTGTTGACTTCTTCACAGTAATTAGAACATGAGAAATAAATTTTATCAGCTATCCTTCAAATACACTTTTCGCAAACAATAAAGCTTCAATGTTGGAATATTTAACCTTTCTAGATGCTGAAACTTTATAATTATAATTTTACAAGGTGAAAAAATAAAGTATAGTCATGAAATGAAAAAATATGTAAATAGTTCACACTAGTAGCATACAAAACTAAGTAAGGTGACTGCTACCATCTGGGAAGATCGGATCGCGGCAGCCAATATCACTCACATCTAGGGGAATCAAAGCAAGGTATACGGACTCATATTTACGGTGCGGCCGAAAGGAGCAAAGTATTTTTACAATTTTTATAGGATTGAAATTTTTTAGCCAAAATAAATCAAATATTTCTCCAGTAGCAACAAAGAGTTTAGTTTTATGCACATGCTAATATCAACAGATCTTGAATATCTTTCAAGGGTGCCCTGGAAATTTGTCAAAACTTTTTAAATGAAGAGAATAAGTTTTGACAAAATTCCTGGACACCCTTGAAAGATTTTCAAGATCTGTTGATATGAGCATGTGCATAAAACTAAACTCTATGTTGCTACTGGCGAAATATTTGATTTACTATGGACAAAATAAATTAATGCTATAAAAACTGTAAAATTACTCGTTCTCCCTTCTTGGTGAGCAGTTAAGTAAAATTTCAGTGGTTTTGAATATAAAGAAGAAGAAAAAAATTATGTATTTCTTTCACAAATATAACTATATTACATAGTAGATGCATTCTCTCTTGTGTTAAAATTGATATAGTTTTAACTTTTATCATAAATAAATCTTTAGTCTTGGATTTAAGGAATTAGTTCCATTGTAGCTTCAATTTAAAAACAAAACGAAATTGAACACATGCATGCAAGCTATTGAATATTTTTACAGTCGCTCAGCAATAATATAATTATCTGCCGAATGTCCTCAAGCTTATCTGGAAATAGTCAATGACCAAAATTTCACCTGGCGACGCTATTCAAATGAAAGTATAGCTTGCATGGAATTCTTTTTGCTTTGATCCGTCTAGGTGTGAGCAGATCCGTCTAAGCTTATATTTAAAGATATTTTATAAATTGCTTTTATTAGAATCAATTCCCCTAGGTAAAAGTGGGCCTTTAGTCATCTCTGGAAAATTTAGTTATTTGAATTGTATTGTAAATCTGATTCACTAGCTTTTCTAGATTAATTAGTTAATAAGTTATAATTATTTAAAATTTTACTCATAAAAAGAAACTTTTTACAAGTCCTCAAATGGCGTGTCAATATATGACAAAGTTTAGGATTTTGACTCCCCCCACGAACACATTTTTCAAACGCATGTGTTTGTCATATTGAATAAAAATAGAAAACCATATTAAATGTCTAGCCAACACATTATAAAATCATATAGGTAATATAAAATGTTGACTAAGAATTCTAATAGGTAGAAATCAAAAAGATGAGTTCTTAATTCAACCACACCCAAAAATCATTTTGTTTTGAAACAACCTTAAAAACATTTTTCTTTGGAGTATTTTTGTTGTTAATTTTGAAGTCTGCTGTTTTGGTGAAATTGGTGTCAACTAGATCAATAGGAAAAATATGTGAACTACTTATGTGAAGCCTCACTAAAGTCACCTACAATGTTTGCTAAGGAGTGAAAAAGGGAAAGATTTGTGCTTATTACTATTATTTTTGATACTTGACACATGAGCTTATAAGCCATTGCTGAGCTACTTTGGTTTGTATCATGTCCCCTATCATTTTTCACTCATTATTTACAATAGATGTACCCCACCCTGTCCAAGTTCTAGGTTTGATACTTAAGTCTTGGTTGTTTAATTTTGAATTTTCTTTTTCATCCAGCTACAAGGAAAAACTGAGATAAACAAAATTTATTCTTATATTTTACGAAATGGAAGAATATGTTTTAATTCTAAATCAATACTTGCTTTATAACACAAGTTGATATAGTTTCTACCTAAATAGAAAAAATAAATTAAAAAATGCTTCCTTCTAAATCCTTTCCCAATAAATAGATGGCAGAGTTCTTCAAAATTAAAATGATATTTTATGAAGAAAAACATAATCATACTAAACTGAGCCTAAACTAAATTATAATAACCAAAACTAAATGATTATTAAAAAAAAAGTACAATTCATCAAGATAGTTCCTGATATTGAAGAAGAAAAAAAGCACAGAATATTATTATTATTATTATTAACACAGAATAGCGTCTATAATTTGGACTAATTGGGGATTGACCCAGTCCTGACTATCAATTTGTCTGGATTTACGAAAATACAGTAGCCTACCTATACCAAAAATAAAGAAATAAGTATAGATGAGATACTTACAAAAACTCAATGCTAAGGTAGAAACATTTTCACTTTATTTAAACAATATTTATGGTGTGACCAAGCAGAATGCACTACAAATCTGACCACGAAAACAAACTGAAGAGGAACTATCTGCTAGACACAGTGTATGTGTTGATGAATGTTGTGACTCCCCACTCCTCCCACATTCCATTCGGCATAGATTGTTACCCCCAACATACAGGGGTGACGCATATACGCTAGGCTTCGTTTCCCGATCTATTGAAACTTTGAATGTTAATACCCTTGTGGTTATTTTTATAAATAATTTTTTTTTGGCGATCCGGATTGTTGACGTCCAAATTAACGACGCCCTACTGTAATTATTTGTATTGATAAGGGTGTGTGCAAAGTATAATTTTTAGATTTAAAGCATGGCCAAATCATATGAAATATTATTTTCAAAGAAGAATCAAATGTTTGAATATTTATATATTGTTTAGTGTTAGAAAAAAGTTACATTTTGCTAATTTTATAACTTTAGACACTAGCTATAAAAATGTTTTATCACAAACACATTTTGGCCTAAATTGATTTATGTCACAAAAACCTTAATTAGTGCAATATACACACTTAAGAATAACCAAAGTTTAAAGTAAATGTGTATTTCAACCTTCAATATTTGTATTAACAAAGCTTTGTACATTTTGCAGACACCTACTTTATTTATCAAAGTTTCAAAGTTTTTGAAGCTTTGCACACACTTAATATTTAATGTCTAATCGAAGAATAAAATAACTTCAAATAATCAACACGGTTAGGTGAGTATAACAAGGCTCTATCTCAACTAAGTGCAATAAAGCCAGATATTCCACAATGTAGTTGACTACTGTACCCCTAATCAAGTTAAATGCTGTTAAAGTATCTTAAAAATTCATCCTTTTCATCTTGATTCAATAGGTTAGGTAGTTCAATTCACCAATAGCCAGTACTGGCATTAAAGAATACAAGTATAAATAATAATTTAACTACACCAAAAATAATACAAGTGAATACTGGAGAAGGCATCACAAGAAAGGACTTAGCTACACAGAAAAAACTATGAAAAATAGAATATCATTTCTTTTTAATAAAGAGTATATTCATGCTTTTATCTCAATTTTAAAAAAAATTAACAAAATGCAAGAATTAACCATTTTCAATGGCGATATTATATCCAATGAAATTATCCACACATACATATACACAGCAGTCATACTTTCACATACTCACATAAGTCTGTATTTATAAATCTCAATATTATAAAATAAACAACCTTATCTAAAAAAATCTACCTGTACAAATTACCAACATTGCAATCAGCAATTTGCCTGTCTAAAGGCACATTTAAGTGTATGGGATTATTGTTAAATTTATTTTTTACAACATTCGAATGAATCAACAATATTGTGTCATTCACCTCAAGTGTCTGAAATAAAGTTACTCCAAATGTACAATTCACACTATTAGAGTATTTATACATCACTTTCACTGCTGCTGCCTTGTGAGTGTGTGTTCCTCCAAATGTTAGAAGCATGCACCTCCAGGGGCATCCAAACAGGATGCTTTAATGCGCGTGCTTTGATAAGTTCAGAGGAACATCTGAAAACAACAACGTTATTGATATATATTTAGAGGCCCAAACTATACTTTCTGAAGGCTTAAAGCAATAAGATGACATGTCACACACAAGCACTATTATCAGGGTTGCCAGCTCTCTAGTCCTAAACATAAGTATATTGACCCGAAATGGAATGTATTTTGTCTGGTAGAGTAGTACTTTTGTTTATAGGGAAAAAAAGGCGATATTAGCATGTAGGTTAGTAGCTATATTATAGTCGAAATCTACCACAACACAAAAATAACATTTTTCACCCAACCAATATTTAAATGTATGTTTTTTTTGTTTTATTAGGGGGGTGAGGGGTTAAATAATTGTTATTTAAAATTCAGAATCTAAGGCACTAAACTTCAAAAACATTTTTCAATCAGCATATTTCAATAATATAATAGGTTAATAATTATTAAGTTTTAGGGCAAGTTAGTGTTTTTACACTTATTTGTGCTTAATTTTCCAGAGGGGTTTGCGAGATCAAGCTTTTTCTCATTCTAGATGAGCAAACTTTTTAGAAAGCTGCCAAGTATAGAGTTGGGTTTGAATTCAATCCTATATAATATTAAAACTTAGCTATGGAAATCAAAATTAATAATTTCCATTTTTTTAAATGACAATAGAATTAGGTAGTATTTTTAAATAAACACAAACTTTAAGAAAATTAGACTAGCTTGTTTAAAAATAATAATTGATCTAATTGAAGACACTTGCTTTTCGAGATGGGCAAACCACAAAATATTAATAAAATCTTGACAATTTTATATTAAAAAAATGAAATCATGAAATTTTATTGATATTGAAAAGCTATTACTGATAATTCACAAATATAATAATGATGTATGGTAGCCTGCTGTTAATTCTATTTAAATCCTTGCAGAAATGTATCCCAGAATAGTTTTTTGTATGATTTAACGAGGTTCATATAAATAAAGGCGATCTGACAAGAAAAGAATAGTAGTTGAAATTGCCTCACCATTTGCATGATAACAATAGCGTAAAAAAAGAATGTTGTATGAAAAAACAACAGGTTACATGCTGTGTTATTGTACAAGAAATGCTCTAGCTTGTACATACTCAAAGACATTGGTAGAGAGGAAGAGTAGTAGGTGAAGTGGGGATACTGGACCTGAACGCAGTATCCTGGTGTTCGCTTTCAGTTCTGTTTGTCCGAAACACAAGATTTTATGTATTTTTTTTTCTTTCACTTTTTCTTTTAGCACAGAGTGTGGTTTGTACTGGTGTTAAGTTTTGTGCAAAAGCATATGAAAGTTTCAATGAAAACTTTTTTCTATATACACTGATTCAAGAAATAAAATTTAATCAAGCGATCCCTGCATGTGACTAAGATGGTAATGACAGTTTTTGGTCGAGGAAAATACTTGTATTAGATACAAAAAGAGCAGTACATCTCAGAAAAAAAGCCCCCAATACCATTATCATTAGGTGTTAAAAGACACATTTCCTGAACTCAAGTTGTGTCAGCTGCAAAGCAAGCAAGAATGGGCAAGGAAAAGTTTGTTTTGTCAACTACACAAGCGTTGATAGAAGCAATGGGAATGTAATGTAGAGCTTTGTACATCATGTTTCAATTGCAACTCCATATCTTCCAATATATTTTCCATTCTCCTTATCACTGTTCTAGCCAATAGCTGTATTTTTTTTTATAGCAGAAATAATTTGTTTTATTGCTAAAATCATTGAACAGTGACTCCGAAGCAGCAATCATAACTTCTTTAACCATTTCACCATCTTCAAATGATTCTTTCCTTTTCAATAATACATGAGAAACTTTCAAGGAAGCAATTGTTGCATTTGTTGATTGCTTGTTTTGTGTGGTAAAAACTGCCTGTTTAACTTTCAGATTGGCCTTCAAATCACTGGCTCTTCTTTTTCTAATTTATGAATCCACAGAAAAACTTTCGTTAAAAGAATTGTGAACTGTGTTAAAGTGTCTCTCGACATTGCTTTTCTTGGGAACAGATACACTGGCTTTACAAAGTAAACACATACATTTACATCTGTAAAACAAAACTTCTGCTCCCATTCATTACTAAAATAATAAGTTCTTTGCCTCTTATTACTTAGAGTTAAATTTACACCACATTAAAACCAAATTGCACTGTCTACCACAACATGATCAGACACTGGAAATCACCGGCGCTGTCTGCTATAAAGAGGTTGATGCACTCACAGTGTTGCCAAATAAATTTTTACCACCTTCTGCAATGAAGAGGTCAAGACACTCACATAGTGTTGCCGAATTAGTTTTTACAATGTATCTACAAAACACTGACGCCAGTATTACAATAGATTTGAGTTTTAAATTGCTCGGCTAATGAGGACTACATAAAAAAGAAGTTTAATTTCAAATAATATTCGACAACCAGGCTGTTATTAATCAAACAAAATTATGTAACAAAAAATGTACAAAATTACCAAATATAAGGCAAGCGCCTTAAATTGGCTAAAATCTGTCAAGAAGGCGCCTATAGGAACCGCGATGCTGACCCAGGTATACAAGATCAAATTTTCTGAACCAAACCTTATCAAATGAAAATACCTATCTATGAAAAGCTCAATGTGGACTAAAAAATTTGATACTTATAGATCCTTTAACCACCCTTTTGGTTTATACACTTATGTACTAATTAAGCTATTGAGTTGGGGATTAGGAAGGTTGAATTTAGAAAGTGTACCGGTATTTGTGTGGAAAACCATTTGGGAAAAACCACCATCAGTACACATGACTGGGCTCGAGCCCTGATCTCCCTATCAGCAGTTTAGTCTATTGTGAGAGTAATGCCTTAGACCAAAGGTTCCCAAAATGTTTGGGTCCGCAACTCCCTTGACCTCTTGAAATTTTTATGAAGCCACCCCTAAATGCCACACTTTATGCGTCATTCATGTGAAGGTAATTTTTTTTACATGATACTTAAAAATTACTAAAACAGTAACAAATGTTTATGAAATAATTTCAAAATTAGATTGAATATTTAAATTTAAAGAATTTAAAAAATACTTATACACAAATTAAGTAAAACAGTAGGCCTAACATAAATTTTATAAAATAATTTTAAAATTTAATCTAATATTTAAATTTAAAGAACTATAAAAAACTTTACAAAAATTAATTTAAAAAGTAACATGCTCTCCTACTACCACCACTCACACCCTGCCTAGATTCAGGTGACCGAATGACTTGATCACTACCAAGTTGGAATTTACAGTACCATGAGTGCTGTAGTAACTTCATATTCCACTAAAGGTAGTGTATGATACATAAACTCTGCGCATGCAGTTATGTTGTGTCAACTATGTAGATAGTGGATTTTGTTTGTAATTAAAAAACTAAAACGATCCTTCATTCTTGGTGAGGTGTGCGGCTCCCCTGGCCGATATTGGCTGCTCCCAAGGGTGTCGTGCCTCACAGTTTGGGAACCTCCGCCTTAAACCATTCGGTCAATGAAGCAAATAAGGAGAATGTTCCTTGATATATGTTTACTTACCTGAGCTAGCCTCTTCCTTCTTTAACTCCTCAAGTGGCTGGTGGGCGATGGGTCCCCCCCAGGGGCAGGGGCCAACAGGAGCTGTAGGAATCATGCCGGGATACAGCCCTGCACCCCGGGAATAGTTGGACAATGAGTAATGAGCCCAAAGCGATGATACAGTGGCAGGTGGCAGAGCAGTATAGTATGGAGGTGGTGGGGCTGAGTGAGGTAGGTAAGGAGTATAAAATAGGGAAGGAGTCAGAAACGGGGTCAGGGGGTGAGGCGAGGCCCCCATGGACGGTACCAGTGGCGGTGCGCGAGGCAGCCCCGGTGCTGGAGATGTGGTGGGAGAACTCTTTCTGCTTCGGCTAACCGGTGTGGCGCGCTGGCGGGGACTGGGTTCAGGAGAGGGTGTGTGTTGGGGAGACCGCAGCAGCGTCCGGAGGAAGGAGGGCTCAGAGCCTTCGTGTGCCGGTGAGGGCTCCTCGTCCCGACTTAGCAACGATGTGATACTGTAGCTGCTGATGCACTTGCTTGTAGCCTGCAGGGGGGAGGGCTGTGGTGTAGCCAAGGGTCCCGTTGGGATTTGACAGGGGACACTATTGGTCACCAAGGCACCAGTTGCGCGCTGCCGCTTGTTGGAGTTTGCCAAGTCCTCTAGACTAACTCGCTCCATTTCCCGAAGGATCCTCTTTCGAGGCGACACAATACTGGGGTCCAGCCGCCCAACAGAGGGCACAGTAGCTGTCCGGACATGGTTAAGAGCCGATGTGCTTGCCAGAGGACTGGTCCCCTCAATCTTGGTAGTATTTTGGTCCCACAACTGCTGCACTAAAACGCTTAACTTGCACAGGCGTCCAGCACGTTTCACTCGCATTGAACCGACACTATTAATTTGGTTCTTGTCTGAGACAGGGGCCTCTGTAGGGTCATGGGGGCACCTCCTCTTGCGACGCAGAGAAGGGAGATTCCTGACATGCATCGCATGGCGTGAAGGCCGCATGTAGAACGTCATCTCTGTACCAACACCACGCCGAGGTACACTTTGTTTCCAACTGTGATCCCTCTGCCAGGGAGACGATTGCACAGAGGAGTTGTCATCTGAAACTGAACAATGACTTGAAAAAATGGGTTTGATTTTACTTAGAAACAATGTGGACTTAATAATTCTAACCTCTCTTCACATTCCTGGTCACTTTATAATTATAATTATTATTGTCCTTATGTGGCAGTTTAAGAAACGTAATCAATAATGTGATTCTACAGCCACAGTTTTTATATGTTGTCTTTGCACAAAGTGACAACCAAATATCATATTTTTGACTATTTGAATTTTGAGAAATATGTAACTATTGTTTGTATAATACATACCTGGTTGTTATTACTATTATTACTAGAGTTTAGAGGCCCGTTGGCACATTTGTAAAAAAAAATATTTTAATTTAAAGATTACATATATACATGATTTGAAGAACAATATCTGACTGGAAGATTATTAATTTTACACATTTAAAAAAAATCAATTTTATGAACAATTTAAATGATAATTTAAGGTAAATAAATTTTTATATTTGTATTATTAATTGTCATAGCCTAATAATAAGAAAGAAACTATATGGTGGCAAAAAGTTGAAAGATTCTAGATAATATTAATTTATGTTTGCAGATATAGACTGGATACTAAAATGAGTACATTTATTAAGTAAAGTGTAATTAATATATTGTGACACAAAAAAGATGCAAAAGTTTACATTAGTGTAAGGAAATAAAACTTAACCAAATAGCAAGAAAAATAGGTTCTAGCTTTTCCTGAGAGCGTATACTTATACATGTATTATAATTATTAGATTATCAAGAGAGAGCAGTGATTACTAGAAACAAAAAAATTTGTTTTGCAACAATGCAGAAAAAGAGGATACCAATTGATGTGTGCAGCCGAATAAGGGTCTATGTTTTACATTTAAACACGTGTTGAGTTTTTAGTGGAGGAGAGGTCTACTTAAAGTCCTCTACCCGACCAATAAGGTAGTTGTATTATTTTCCTTGAGATGGCAGCACAAACCAGTGTTTGTCTTCAGTGCAGCTTGGATTTGCTCTGGAATAAAGGTATATGTGCAGTAGTCAAGTTGTTTGCCCTGGGCAGGCTATGTCATATTTCCCCAGTGTGTTCCTTTTATTTGTACACAAAAAGTTTATTACTTTGTGGTACTGTATTGCTTCCCTTAAATAGCGAGTGCATGAATATCCCTATTTGTTGCTGCCCAGTGATTAAACAAATTGAGACAATATTAGCTGTTTCAGATTCAGAAAATTAATATTTTGCTCCTCGCTAGTATTTATTTGACTTTATGTACATTTAAAAAACTTTCACTTAGTTATTATTACTAACATTATTATTGGTTATTCTTGCTGTCGAAATAATTTAGTTTGGTGACAGAACAAGATATTTCATTAGTGTAACATATGTTTTCATTTTCTGATGTTAAAATAAAACAATATAGTATTGTGTTAAAGAGTAGACCCTATTTAGAATGTGAAAGAAAGGCATGACCTTGTCTTCATCCATTCATTCATGCAAACCTGAAACCTTGAATGTGCCTATTTTATGTTATTTATTAGAAGACAATATGTTCAGGTGAAAGAATATTGCATTAAAGTGTTTTCCTAGTACTGTGGAAAAAGGGTCTATGTAACCTGCTTGGATGCCACAAACTCTCAAAAGTTACTCTCCAAAGTTTGAAAATGTATTTTCTAAAAACTTACCAATTGTAACAAAGATCCTTATTCGGCCGCAAGCTTCAATTCTCCAGACTATTTTTTTGTTTAGTTTGAAATTTACAGCACTGTTTGTTTTCTCGAGAATGATTTGTACTGCTTTTTGAAGTTAGCCAGCTCTGTTAAATGAGCAATATCCCGAGGAATTGCATTAAAGATTTTAGTTATTTTATTCAATATAGCTTTTGTTCCATAATTTTCCAATTTTAAGTTACTTGTGTGATAATTTAGCTTCACCTCTTGTATTGTAGCCACAGTTAACTAATTCTGGTTTGAAAATACTTTAATAAGTTATTTTGGTTTAAATTAGGAGGGATAGTCAGCACACTTACCTTGGTGATACTGGAGTAGAAATTGTTTAGATATAACACTAAAAAAAACCACAAACAGCTGTGGACAGTCAACCTTACAGTTCAACCAAAAGCACCAGTCTACTCTCTTCACCTGATGAAGCTGTCTGTGACAGTGAAAGCTTGTCCTTAAAAATGTGTTTATGTGTTTTTTAGTGTTATATCTAAAGAATTTCTACTCCAGTATCACCAAGGTAAGTGTGCTGGCTATCCCTCCTAATTCAAACCATAAGTAAGTTATTTAAATTTTCATGAAATAAACAAGTGTTATCCACAAAGAGCTGTACCTATATATCCTTACAGGAAGATTTTGTGTATGTCATTTATGTAAATTAGGAATAAGATTGAACCAAGGAATGATCCTTGTGAAATCCCACAGCTTATTTGTTTAAAATAACTAAATAATTTTGAGCCTTGTTCATTCCTGATCACCACTCTTTTAATACCAGAATCTTAAATAATGTTTGAACCATGTCAACACTGACTTTTCTGGACTAGAATAAAGCTATTGGTATAATTATTTATTTTATAATGGTGGAGCTCACTTTTCACTATATTAGATTTTATACACAAAGTTTTAAACATAATTTTTGTGAAAATATGCATTTTCAGGACGAGTAAGTAAGTAGAATACACATCTCTTCCTGCCATTTTGAATTAAAAAGGACAATTTAAACAAAGACGGACAAATTAGGATTAATGCATTAGTAATATATTGTATTCTACGCCATAGCCAACTAATAGCATCAAAATTAAAATTGTAGCCTACAGTTGTAGTAAGAAAGCAGTAGGGGCATGCTAAATTCGTATTTGTGATCAAACAAATTTCTACACAAATTCTACTGTCACGCAAATAACAGGAATTTAAGCTTATTTTCTAAATACACACAATTTCTTTGTAATTTGGCAAATATCACATCATGCAATATAATTTCAACCCAGTAAAACCGGTGATAGTACTATACTAGGACTGCCGTTTGTACAAATAGTATCCGATTTTACTTATTTTATAGGTATAAAATGGATCCCAGGAAAAAGGAGTGTTTTCAGAATATTTAAGCTTTTTTTTTATTTTAGGTTAACATTAAAAATCATGATTTCTACTTTTACATATTAAGATACCTAAATTTTGACTGATCACTTCTTTGTTTTCAGCCTTTAAAAGATTTCACGCTAATTCCAAGCAAGGACATTAATATATATGGACCTTATTTGATGGTAGTTTAGTTTTCTATGAAAACATGTTTCGGTATTAATATTGTTTGGTCTAAACTCAAGTTGATAATCGATTATTTCGATATTGCTATTTGTAAAACTCGAAGGTAATGAAATTATTTTAAGTTATCAAGTTTGATATAACTAAGTGTGAAATGTTTTGTGTGTTTAAATTTGATTTTTCTCCGAATATGTTAATAAATAGTTGAATAAATACACATTATGAACGAAAAATATAGTTTTATCAAAGTTTTTTTTAACAAATACTAATTCAACTCATATTTATGTAAATAATAACATTAATTTCAGCTTATAATATCGCTTTTTGAGAAAAATAACCCCACTTTTCCCCTACAAATAACCTCACCTTTGTATGTGTCTAGAAAGCAGTGAATATATGTATAAGGTGATTTGAAGCCATAATAAGAGTAATAGTGTGCATAAATAAGATTGTAGTCCAAGACATCAGTCTAATCTGGTTTGAAATGGCCAAGTCAAGGTTCGAATCCTGGCTGGGTGTACTAATGTGATTTTTTTCTAAATGGTTTACTACTCTCCCTACATACAAGTTGGGTACATTACTTCTAAATTCTGACTTCCTCCTACCTACCACTTTTGTGTAAATATGTCAATAATCTGAATGGTAATAATATGTGGTGCACATTAAAATAACCGTACATAGTGATTGTCCAAATGAAATAATTGCAGAGTTTACTATGAGCGTTATTCCACGTACCACTGAGCGATGTTGAACTTTCTTGTCTAGGGGTCCCCACAATGGTTGAAGGGACTGGTGGCCAGCACGTCCTCTTGGACACAGACACAGGGGCCCACGAGGTGCGGTCCCCTTCTTTGCGGTGAGACAACTCCAATATAAACTTTCCATCTGAAACACCATCCTACATCATTAGCTAGGACCAGATTTCCGCGGTGACAGTGTCAGATATAGACAACTGACTAGTAAGACAAGATTCAAGAGGTGGCAAATTCAAAGACATAAGCGATATGAAACAAACCCAACTAAATATCTACAAACACAGTGCTTAAGTCTGCATTTATAAGGTGATTTGATTTTATAAGCTAAAGTTAGCACATAGCTGCTTACACATGAAGAAAATACATTTTTAAATACTATCACAAAAATAAGAATCAGTGGACTTTCCAGATTTCTTAAAAGTATACTGTAAGTTATGAACCCTATTCCTGATTGATGATTACTCCCAATTATTAAAGTACAACAAAATATATCATGCCGCCTCAAATATTAGCATAAAAAACAACAGTTTAAATTCTTCAAAGGTAGTTAAAAACGTGGTGATGTAAAAAATATTCATAATCACAGCTTACATTATAGCAGATAGATGACATCCTGCCCAAACAGCGACGAGTGCATGTGCAGCAAAGATTAAAATGTTTACTTTGATAGGGGCTTATTAGTTATATTGCAAACGTCATAGAGTAATTAACAATATTTATTGTAAAATGAATTGCATTTCTATTAATATAAGAGGAAATTTGAGGGAGTTAGTAGCTCTGCTTTCATGGGTATGAATAAACTATTAATTGTTTTGTTTCAAACTACATCCACACGTTTCCTAGGACTTCAAAGTGTTTGAATTAACAATGTATATTTTAGCCTTCCGTAATGACCTTGCTGATCAAATTAATATCTAAGTTAAATGCCTATCCCAACTAGCAACACATTCATTAATGAGTAGAATTTGTTTCAGCAATCAAGAGACAAGCATCAGAAATATATTTTCCCATAAATACCACACTTCAATACTGAATACCATTACTATAGGCCTACAGATAAAAATAAATAGCTAGAATAAGGGTGGGGGAGAAGGTTAATGTTCAACAGGAGAGCAGTGTATTTAACACCCTCCAAAATAAGACCAAAACCGCCTAATAACCTGGGTTTGGCTATAACTATAAGAAAGACCTAAGTTTTTCTCTTCCATGGTGTAGAGATAACATATTCCAAAATTTAAGGATACTAATGAATGTAACATTTGATTATCTAAACTTAATGAAAAATAACCTCTTAAACTTGTATAATAGTAAAAAAAAGTGTGGGGTTTGTATGAGGTTAAATTACTGACATGACTTCCAAAGTCACACTAGTACGAAACTGTGATCATGTGGTCAATAATTTGATTTCTCCTGACATTAACATGAATAATGCATGTTCGTACAGGTTTATTAAAACTAATAAAGGTAGTTTTTAGTGTTTATGTACTAGATGTCACTGATCTGCATGCAAATGTAAGGCTGTAGGAAGGAATGAATACCACCGACTGGTAAATACATTTTATAGATGTTGTTCGTTTTGAATGGAATTTGTCATAATAATTATAATAGAAACAACCAAACAAACAAAAAAGTTTCCAACATTACAAACACACTTTGAAGAAATGTAGGAAATGCAATGTGTCTGACACCTTAGCTCAGTTGGTAGTGTCTCTGTCTGTCTAATGACCAAAGGGTCCTGGGTTCAATTCTTGGCATGGCCGAAATATTTATCATTGGTGAAATGTGGGTTTACCCTTTCACAATGCTGAATTAATGGTCGATAGTACCTGTCCTAGTCTTAATTTAGATTATGAGGCATATGAAGCTATGACAGGCCTAGCAAGCCGGTATTAGAAAATATATGTATTATATAAAAAATTGACCCAGGCCACAGACTGGCAAACGGAAATGAATGCAAAGTAAAGTAAATAAAATGCAATGTGGGTCATCACATTGTTTGATTGCTTAGGATGATTTTAAATGTGATTAAGTTTACTATGTGTCTTAATTCAAGTTCTTTAATTTGATTTGATTTTGCTATGAAATGTAGTCTGGTCATTTAATTTTAAGAGTGGGGAGGGGGCTGGAGAGGTGTAAGACCTGTAGTTTTAGTCTTGTAATAAAACAAACCAATATAAGCTACAATTATTCCAAATGTATTTCACTCATTCATGTGTAAGACAATGACATTAAACATTTACACTAAATCTTAGTTGAAGGAAAGGATGGAAAACCATTAATGCTTAAATGCAACTATTAAACTCGATAGGAAGGAAACTTGGATCAATTAAAGGCTACATAATAGGGTCCAGTGACAAGGTTATCGACAATAGCTTGGTTTGGAAAGGGATGAGAAGGGTATCTTAGTAAAATGAATCACATCAGCATTCACTTAAAGTAAGACAGGTGGAAAGTCCTCTCTTTAATGCCATGGTAGCAGTTTGAAGAATTGAATCCAGCCTCTTAGGTAGCTCTTATCTATAATTTTCTGGTATGAAGAATGTTAGTAGACAGTTATAAAAGTTACTAAAACTAGGCTGCTATTATATTATATCCATCCATAGGCCCTATTTCAATGTGTATATGAAGCAGTCACTTTTGATTGATATTATCAATACTTGAAAAAATTTACCAATAATATAGTAAAATGTTATCAATGATGATTGCAAAACATTTTGTATACTGTTATTCCTAAAGGAATCTTACTATACATGTCAGTGAGTAACATAGTTAAAAGGGAGATACTTTAGTGGCAACTAACATTTCCCTGGGGAGTGGCCTATACCTTAGAATCGTGATTTATGAAAGTAGGCCTAGGCTTCTCAACTTAAGATTGTTTTAGAGAAGTCAGGGTTTCCAACATAAAATAATTAATCTATATCACAGCAAACACATGTGTTGGCCTATAAGCCTATTTCTTAAAATAATTGCAATAAGATGTTTATTTGGCGAATTTACTAAAAAGTAAGCTATGGTCACAATCAATGAAATCTACTATATTTCAACATAGTTAATACGGTACCTTTGCCTAGGTATAATCCATACTTAATATAAGTATAGCCAATTGAATGTAGCCTATTGCTTTACTGTTCGAAACAATGTTTTAGAAATCTCCCGACATTCTGTATGGGTGTTAAACTCTATTGGGCCTTAGAAATGTGTAGCCAATCCAAATGTAACCTAATGTATAGGGCCCATATAAATTAACAGTTTATTTAAGGTTAAAAAGAGGTGTTACGCAACTTCTAGGCGTTGATTTATCTCCCACTACTATATTATGATCAAAGGATTATTAACCTTAAAAAAATTAACCTACCTACTCAACTATTAAAAGTCTAGGCCAAGTCTAGAAACTATAACCTACACCATAGCAATGTAAATGTTGCTCTATAAAGTCGCTTACCTTTGAAAAATTTAAGCCTCCCCGCAGCAACAGAGTTGGACTTATCATTATCAACAATGCCTGTCAAATTTGGACTTTGGGAGCCGTCGGCGTTTGCAAGTGCAAAGCCCCTGTTACTCTCACTGGGTCCATCAAGACCTCCATTCACGCTCCTTTCTTCCGTCATTTTGGCACATGATGCAGACGATTTCTCTTGAACACGCATTTCTTTTATCCCATTCTTAAGCTGTGATCACTGGGATCGTAAGTTAAAAACATATCTGCCCCAGCTTAGGGCCGTTTTGGAGCCCAGCTCCATCCTCTGGTATGTGGAAAATATGTTTCTTCTACTCGTCCATGTTCGTTTGTCCACCTGCTGAGAATGAATGAACAAGTAGAATATTAATTAATATATATCGCTCTTTTAAAATCACACATATTTAAATACAAGAAAATAAATGTCAACACTGTTTTTTAAACTGTCTAAATCGGCCGATACCATCAGAATCTACTCAAAGTTCAATGCCGAAAAGATTAAATATTTTACTCACCGTCAACACTTTTTGGTTTATTCCATCGTTCCTCCGTTCCTTAGTTCATTCACACCCAGCGGCCATAGTTGCTCCACTTTCCCCGTTCCGCACAGTTAATTCATAGTTCATTCAAGATGGAGGAAATACGTGTGAGGCGTGTTGTGCAGACAGAAGATTTATCAAATGTTGAATTTGAAACCAGTGAAGATGTCGAAGTTATCCCAACTTTTGATAGTATGGGCTTGCGAGAAGAACTTTTGCGAGGAATATACGCTTACGGTGGGTAACAACTTTTGTGTTCAAGCTTTGATAGTGTGTATTATTTGGCAGACATGTTTGATGCAGAACATGGGGGGGGGGGGCTAATTGAAACTTGAGAATCGAACTCTTCGGAATTTGCATTTAATTTATTCTGTTAACATTCTAAAACATTTGTTGATGTAATGAAAGTTAACCTCATCATTATTAATGCCTTTTTAATCTTGTAAAGAAAGGAATTTGTCTAGTCTTTCGCTTTCATCTGGTCTAAAGGACAATATTGTGAAGACCTACTCTAACCTATTTATCAAAGTAGAGCCTGTCACTTTTAATAAATACATGTAGGACTATATATAATCGCAAGTATCATTCACAAAGTTCAACCATGAGACTGTTTTGAGCAACTTTGGCTCCAAAGATAAATATAAAAAAATGGTTTAAATTTCTTTATATAAGGTGATCTGGGCGTCTAGGGGTAAGGTGTCGGACTTCTGTGTTGGGGTCCGTGGTTCAATCCTCGATGCCAGCACAGATTTATCTGATCACCAAACCCTTCCTTCACCTCTGACAAGATGTGTATTAATCACAACTTGTGAATGTGTGGAATGCCAGGCCTCCACCGTGGTTCGGATTCCACGTTAAACTTTAGGTCCTCCATTTCATCTCACAATCACCCTACCATTACACATTAGCGTAAGTGCGTATAACCCAAACGGTTAGTAAGACGCGGTGCTAATAATAATAATTATTATTATTATTTCCTCGAGTTTTCTTGCCACTTTACTCATGATCATTTTCACTACCATTACAAATAGTAGTGGCGACAGAGTGCTCCCTTGCATCACTCCTTTTTTTTTTACTTGGAACCACTGCATCCGCCCCATCTCTGTCTTAACACAACTCTTGTTATCCTCCTCATACATACCAATACACTTTACTCTCAATGTTACAACTCCTCTTTCCACTTCATCCTCATCCATCGCTTCCCAAACTTTTGTTCTATCCACATAATAAAATGCCTTCTCCACATCAATAACTACTATTACCAAGACCTTCCCAAATTCATACCTTATGTCCATAATCTGTCAAATCGCGAAGATCAGATCTATTGTAGATCTTTGTTTGTCAAATCTGTGCTGTTCTCTCTCCAGCGTCCTTTCAATATCATTTTTATTTGCTTTTCTATTATCTTATATATTTTTGCACAGTGGCACACCAGCTTCATTCTTTCATCATTTGTACACCTCATCCTGTCTCCTTCCCTGTATAACCAGGTATTGTATTCATGCTTCTCCTGAAGCTCTTATCATTTCCACAGTTCATCCACAACCAGTGCTTTATTTGTTTCATCCTCTTTAATGCGTCCTCTCCCTCTTTCCATGTGGGACCTCTTTCATCCTCTGTTTCACTCTCATCACTTTCTTCTTCTGGTTTGAACATCTCGAAATATCTCAGACATAGTTTCTGTTATTCCTCTCCTATCATGAGCATTCTTCCTTCTTAGTTTTGGTCTTTTCTCTCTTCTCCTTCTTCTTACCTTGATATAACACCTTACTTGTTTCCATATCCCTTTCCAGCATGGGTAATGTGAAATAAAAAAAAAATTACCTAACCCTATGTGATTTTTATGAAACTTTGTGACCTTGTTGAACCTATTAAGAAACTTAATTAAACCAAATCTTAAGATTCCAAGGTTAAATACTTTCTGAAATATTGAGGTACAAAGTTTAAGAAAGCAAACACTTTTTGGGCTTGTCGCAAATACCCTAAATTGGTCTAGGTCAGTTTCTCTTTCACTTTTGTTTCATTTTAAAGCTAACTAAACATTTCTTTCATTTGACATATAATTTGAGTAAATATTTTAAACAAAAATTTTCAAGGTCAAGGAAAGTATATTTTGACCTTATATTTTTCCAAAAGAGCAGTTTGAAAAAAACAATTATTTTTTAAATAACAATCTACATGCTTTATTAACATGTGGGCCAAGTTTTAAGGTGGGACTCTGAAGGGTTTAGGAGAGATAATTTATTATGTATAGCCTACATGCTTTTGAAATGGGCAAGAAAGTTTAGTCTCTAGTGTGTTCAAAATTGGCCAACAGATAACAATGTTTCTTAAGATGCAATTATTTGATATAATTTATTTGTGTATGAGTGTAACAAGGATACATTCTTAAGTTATTTGATTTTGATTAAAAACATTTTAACTAAATATTTTGGGTTGGAGGCTATGTGGTAATGAAGGGCAGAATTGGGTAAAATCGATACATCGATATGAGTACATCGATTCTGCAGCGTAATCAGCTTTACTCGATTCTCCTAAAAATAATTGAGTAAAAGTAATCAGACCCAGTTATTTTTTTATTTGCTCTCTCTGTTTGGGTATAATAGGCCTTATTCGTTGGTATGTTTACCGTGTTATTTTAATACAAAAGCTTTTCTCTCATAAAGCTCATTTTTCAATCAAAGACTGATAGATATTGGTTTTCTCTTTCACTTTTGTTCAGGTGTTTGCCACTTTCATTTTATTTATCGCACATAGGCCTAACTCCTCATTCCCCTTTCCTCATTCATTGTTTCCTAACATGTCCTCAAACCCTCTTTCGCATTAAGATCCCCCATTATAATCTGCTGCTCTTTTCCCAAATGCTTTTCAAGTCCTTATACTATGATATTGAATATATATATATACTTATATTGATGATGACATGTTATTTACCTGTGTGTGATCTTGTACACTAAAATGGCTAAGTATCATATGATGTCATTGAATGATTTGTACAAGCTACAATTAATCATTTTTATAAAACTATAATACTTTATTTTATCTTTAATAATTGAAATTATAATTTAATTTATGAAAGGTTGGGTTAAGTCAGGTTGAGAAAGTATAATAATATAAATAAACTATGTCTATGTTGACTCATTAGCTCCCCAATATCATCAATATTTCTCGGAACTTTTGCACGGGTTATTTTATTAATTTGCGATGTGGTTATTGTGGATGGTTTACGTAACTTCACATTGATGAGAAATTAAGTTTGTGTTTTAGTCTAAGGCAGCATTTTTCAACCGGTGGCAGGTGTGCCCCAAGAATTTTAGGAAAGGTAGAAAAAAAAACTTTAAGAAATTAAGATATAAAATAAAAGTTATTGCAGTAAGGGTAAATCCATGTGAAATCAACCAATGGTCTGGACCTTCACATCTCTGAACAAGATAATTTTTGGAACATTGGTTCTATTTATTAAATGGATGAAAAATATAAAATTTCAAATTTTTTTACATTTCGTTTTTGAGTTAATGGCTTTCAAAGTTTTGGAATTCGCGTGATTTTGGCCGCATTTTAAAATCTTCAAATGGCTCTATCTCAAAAACTATAAGACCTATAGAGGTGGAATGTGTACTATTCTCTTAAGGAATTTACAAGCTTTAATATGATATGCAACTTGACCATATTTAACAATTTAATTTTTTTCCTAAAGAATTTAAAAAAGTATTTTTGTTAAATCTCAAAATTGAAATTTTTAATTTTTTTCTAAAAATATATTTTATTTATACTCCTTTTGGGAGAACATGTACCAAATTTGAAGATGGGATGATGATGGGATCATGTTGTAATAAATAGTTAAATATAGCAGTACCACAGCAAATTCATCCAGAATGAGTTGTATTGTGTTGATACCCTGAGTATTTATGAACACCTGCAGTACCATAAACAAAATAATTGAGAAAATTGTTTCTACTCATTTAATTTATTGCTCTTTTAAGTTAACCCTAAAACATTAAAAAAACAAAATAATTTTAAGGTTTTTTTAATAGGGCCCATTAAAAAAATTCAAAACTTATGAAAAACCTTATGAGGTTGAGCTTAGAATTAAATTTATTAATGATATTACATAGGCACCTGTAAAAGAAATTACTGCTCCTCAACATTGAATCTCAAAAGTCATTTCAAATGAAGACAGTGATTCATGATAAGACAAGCCCTAGGGAAAGTGAGTCATACACACATGCAGCAACCTGAACACTGCCATTGTTTTACTGCGACTGCCAGACAAACAACATCCATGTACTTTATTGGCTTGGTTTCTCAGTATTATTTCTTATTGAAGTGACTTATTTCAGTGGCTTTTCTTATTTTAGTTTATGGACATGTAATTAAGACGTAGGCTACAATAATATTTTTTGGGGTTCTATTTTAATCATTGTTTATTGCATTATCAATCCTATTAGTACTGTTTCCTGCTGTTTATTTGTGAAGGGAAGATGGAAAAAAATTGGGCAACGTTTTGTTGCAACCCATTTAAGAAAAAATCACACTGGGTCAAGAAAAAAGATCTTAGAAATGTGACTAGTTGGATGATATACTTAAATTAGAATATGAAAAAAGACATGGAAATTTGTTCAGTTTGTATAGTCCAACTATCAAAAGAAAGGCTGTCGGAGCTGTTGACTTATGAAAATCTAGAACAATCAAAGAATAATGAAACTGGAATTGTAAAACCTGATACTAGTAGGTCTGAAGATCCTAAATTTATTAATGTTGATGAAGGTTTCCAACCTCTGAATGCTTCTCTAACTTTAATAGGTGAGTTGCCAGTGGTTAAAAAAATGCAACAGTTCAAAAAAGTATTACCATGAAAAGGTTGACAGAATAAAATGTAACAAAAACTGCATATTGAGCTTATTAACTACAAACCTCAATGTTAGTATGTTGTTTTTTTTGCACTTTTGACACAACATACCTTATTCTTGGTGAATTTGCCACGTACCGCTGTATGCAACTATTTATTACAACATGATCCCATTGTCATCCCATCTTCAAATTTGATATATATGCTCCCAAAAGGTGTATAAAAAGAATATATTTTTTTCAAAAAATATCGATTTTGATATTAAAAACTCTATATATTTTTTAATTCAAAAAACACTCTTAAATATGACCAAGCTGCATGTCATATTAAAGCTAAAATCCTGAAGAAAATGGTACAAATTACACCTCTCTAAGCCCTATAGTTTTTGAGATAGAGCCATTTGAAGATTTTAAAATGCGGCCAAAATCATGGGAACTCCAAAACTTTGAAAGCCAATAACTCAAAAAAGGAATGTTAAAAAAAATATTGAAATTTCATATTTTTCGTTCTTTCAGTAGATAGAACCAATTTTCCAAAAATCAACAAAATTTGAAACATCAATTCCAGAATTATTTTTTAGTTGGTTGATTTCACATGGGGCTTAGAAGGCAGGTAAGAAAGACCCCCCCACCGTAAATCTACAATGGTATTGTTCCCAAAATATCTCTGCAATGTACTTGTGAAACCGTCAGTGTTCAGTCAGCTGCTGTTGGGATCATGTGTTATTTCTTGTGAATTTGTATTAATGCATTTTTGTTTGTTATTAATTTTTCTATTTTGTTTTAGTTATTTTGATATCTATATTTTTGTTTTATTTTTTAGAGCCTATTAGATATGGACAAATTTCTAATTAAAATACGTTGGTTGGACAAAGACAATAAGTTAAGTGTGGCTGGCACTAATTCTAGAAGTATCACACATACTAGTCCAGTTAATGTTAGTTCTAAAAACGTCGTGCCCCAATATAATGAAGTCTATTTATCCTTCAGATTCATTTCATCTGAAGAAGAGCACCCACATCCTGAATGCGTTGTTTGTGGTAACTGGCAAACCAAGCTATGGTTCCAAGTAAACTGAAAAGACACCTTTACACAAAGCACTCACATTTATGCAAGAAATCAATTTGATATTTTAAAAGGCTCAAAGCTTATAAATAATGCCACACTAAAATCACTAGTATTTCTGATAAAAGCTCAAGAAGCAAGCTATGCCATTGCTGAAATTGTTCCAAAAAACGTGAAATCTCATACACTTGCTGAGCCAGTAATTTTACCTACATGATGTAAAATTGTTAATATTTTATTTGGCGAGGAATATGAAAAAGAAATTTTGAAAATCCCAACGTCAGATAACACTATTAGTTGGTGTATACAATACATGTCTCAAGACATTGACTCACAAGGTATATCTACTATTAAAGATGCCGATGTTTTTGCCATTCATTTGGATGAGTAAACTGACATCACTGGAAAAGCTCAACTCCTAGCGTTAGCAGGATTGTGTGTAATGGGGATATAATTGAACCAATTTTATTTTGAAAACCCCCTCCAGAAACCACAAAAGACCAAGACATTTTTAATGTTGTGTACTGATCGCCTCTTTGAAAGGTGACCAGTAACACTTATTAAGTAAATAGATAATTATCAATACAAAAGGAGGTTAAGATAGTTATTCAAAACACGTGGTTTCCCACGTGATTATTTTTAAATCATAACCCAGTTACAAAAGGACTGTATTATTTATTAAGTGAATAAAAGATAATAAAACATAATAAAAGATTAAGAGAATAAAAAAGGTAATAAAACATAATAAAAGATTAATTCAAAATAAAAGAGAACATTTACATTTACTACATTACCGATTTGTTTAAGGTATTAATAAAAGATATCTCCTGTAGAACAGAGAAAACAAAAAATCAAAATTATCTAATTAATACAAAGAAAATAGTCTTCAACCATTATACTTAATCCCCTGTTCTATTAAATTTTAAACAACGTGGTTTATAGGATGCCGATTGATACAAAACCATAATATAAAAAGAACCAGGCCACGTGGTGGACAATTTCTAAGTTACATTAGAATACCACAAAAAAAANTAGAGAATGGACGAGGGAAAGCCGTTATTTTTCCTTAACAGGAAATTGTGATTCACGGATAGGCCAATCAGAGACTTGCAAGATAAAAAAGGACCAATAATATAATACTTGAAGACTTAACATTTTTAAAACAAAAGATATAAAAAAAACATTAAGGTAAAATTACATATCTAAAAAAGGTACAAAGAGATTTAATTACTTAACACATATTGAATTAATTGTTTATAAAAGATTATTAAAACTTTCGTTCTACTAAATCCCCACTCAGATCACCATATTTCGGAACTACTCCTAATTTAAAGTTTGTCCACTAGGCTTCGTCACTCACCACTATCAGGGACGTCAAGGTCGATAGAACTTAGGTCCGATTATAATCAACAGTACAGTTGTCACCAATTATTTTAGTTTTCATGATTTGTCATGGAAATCATACATTCGTATTTGCATGGACGGTGCTCCATCTATGTTAGGCCGCCTGAAAGGATTTGTTGCACTGGCCAAGCAAAAGAATCCTAGAATTGTTTTTACACGTTGTTTCCTGCATATAGATGCCCTAATTTCCAAATCATTAGTACCTGAGCTCCAAAATGTGTGTCCGATGAGATGATTAAAATGGTGAACTACATCGACAGTTGGCCATTAAAATCGAGATTGTTTTCAACACTGTGTTCTGCCATGGAAGCTGCTCACACACAACTATTGCACACGGAAGTGAGGTGGCTATTTCGAGGGCGGGTGCTTTCAAGGGTTTATGAATTGAGGGAAGAGCTTCTAGTTTTTTCACATCTGAAGATCGCAGACCTGCTTACTGATTAGACCTGGTGCAATAACATTGCTTTCCTTGCTGACATCTCCCAAACCTTAAATGTTATTAACAAGAGTATGTAAGGAAAGAATGAAAAGGTTCTTACTTGTACAGACAAATTTATATTTTTTAAGGAAAAACTAAGATTGTGGGGATCCAGAATCAAATAAAAACAAATTTGAAATGTTTGAACTGACAAAAAAGTTGCAAACTGAACAAGTGTCTTATTGATTTAATTTTACAAAATTTGTCACTCCTGGGTAAAAACATTGAAAAGTTTTGATGTTTCGTTCTTGGACTGGGTGAGAGATTTGTTTGTGAAGTACTTTAGAGTCAACAGAATTAACTGTTGCAGAAGGAGATGAGCTGACAGAAATAAGAAATGACAGAGGACTGAAATTTAAGCACTCATAAACAGTTTTGGCCTCATTCTGGTTGTTTTTTTTGACTGGAGTACTCCATCGTTACAAAGAAAGCGATTGAAGCACTCTTTACTTTCGCAACTTCGTATTTGTGTGAAGCTGGTTTCTTTGTTATCAACACAAAAAGAGCAAGAACAGGTCACGACTTAAAACACTAGATGAGGACTTGAGATTATGCTTGTCAACCATCCAACCTCGGACAAGGGACATCATGAGGCATCACCAAGCACAGTTTTCGCACTGATATTTTTATGTAAGCAAATACTTTTCATTTGTTCTCATGTTTGTATTTCTAAAATATCTTACCCGCTTTAAACTTGATCAATGATAGTGCAAACTCTTTATTTACAGATTTTTTACATCAGAATGTCACACAACTACATTCATAAGCCTGGCAACAGGATAAACAAGAATTGGGTACTCGGAATATGATTTGAAGAAAGCTATTGACCAAATGGTCAAAGTATCCGAACTGCTGCTGCTAGTTGTAGAGTTCTTAGAAAAAAAATTATAAACAGTCCACTCCCTTTAAAAAGCATGGCGGTTAAACAGTTTTTACGCTCAAAGAGGAAACTGAATTCAAACATCTTTTGACTGTAACATAGTGGGTATTTTCTTTGAACTCATTAGAATGTTGTCTCATAGCAAAACAGTATTTGGAAAGAATAGGAAAAGTAAATTAAAAATTTTCAAATAATAGTCCTAGGACTGAGTGTGTCAAAAGTTTCATTATTCTTCATCTGGATTTGTCTAAACGCTGTGCACAAAATATAACTTGTTCGCGAGCTGAAGTTGACCAAGTAATAAAGGATTACTTTGATAACTTAAAAATGGTTGTGCACGGTGTATCACCAAAGAATCTAATAAATTATGATGAGACAAATTTAGTTGATGATCCCCTAAAAAATATTTATTGTTTAAAAGGAAACAAACTTGTTCAAAATATTCTAAACAGTTCAAAAATTGTTGTTAGTGTAATGTTTGTGAGGAGTGCCTCAGGTAATCTTTTATCGCCATATTTAATGTTTGAGTTAGAACACCGATGAGGTTATTGGATGGAGAGGGGGCCACTTGGGGCATTCTTACTAGTCGAAACTCTCCAGTCTTCTCTTCTCCATCTTCTTCTACAGATATTGTTCTTGGCAGCCCACGATTTATTAGAGCTTTTCGAGGCTAATTAGATAATGGTAGGGGTGGAGAACATAGCCGATTAAATAAATGAAATTTTATGAAGTAGATGCGGAAGTTTTATTTGTGAGAAAAATTGATAGACATTTTAAACCACTGGTTACATAATCAAAATAAAACAAATACTTAATACATAAATATAGATAAATGGGTTAATGTTGAATGTTGCGGTCATTTAGCCACATGGTCTCCACAGGGGCGTCTCACAGCTCCTGAGTACTGATATAATATTATTATTATTAGCACCGCGTCTTACTACCCGTTCGAGTTATATGCACCTACGCTAATGTGTAATGGTAGGGTGATTGTGAGATGAAATGAAGGACCTACAGTTTAACGTGGAATCCGAACCACGGTGGAGGCCTGGCATTCCTCACATTTACAAGATGTCTTGTCAGAGGGGAAGGAAGGGTTTGGTAATCAGATAAATCTTTGCCAGGACCGAGGATTGAACCCCGGCCGCCAGCATAGAAGTCTGACATCTTACCCCTAGACTGCCAGGTCACCCTACTGATATAATAAAATACCACGATGCTTAAAAGTGAAAAGTAAAAGTAATAAATCTAAATGACACTAAGATTCCAACAAAGACTTTACAAGAATGAAAACTAACTAGATTTAAAAGTTAAAGGCCTAAAAAATAAGTTAATGAATTGAAATTTAAAACATATATTGCTTACAACTTTGTTTATGGTTTGGACAACTTATAATTAACATTAAACCCATCGCTTTTAAATAATTAAACATTTGATGGTAATCTAGAGATTAAATTAGGCCTAGAAATGTGCAATACATTGAAGATGCTTAAGGCCATTTATTAAAATAGGCATAAGTGATTGGAAAACAATATACTATAAGCTTAATACTATAAAAATGATATGTAAAATGTTATTAAATGTCCTTGAATATTGTAAATACTGGGCACTTGCAAGCCTATTACAAATTTAGTGAATTTAGTGGTTTTAAGAGTGGTATTAAATTATTAAAATAAACAATGGCAAATATATATAAAGTAAATGGTCGAGAGCTAAGGGCCTAAAACCCCGACCACTTTACAGCACGCTATAATCGTACTACAAGTGGTTGGTTTGACACATTTTGTTTTCAGGATTGAGAAGGGGAAATAAATCCTTATTCTGATCTGATGCTGATCAACTACCAGGGAAAAGGGTAGTCTTAGGAGACAATTTGTTATCTCATATGTCCTTTGAAGTTTTACAAATGGGCCAACAGCATAATAAAGCATTTATGTGCTTGCCACAAAATTGGACACATATTTGTCAACCCTTAGGTGTAGCAGCACTTAGGTCTCTCAAAGAGATCATGGAAATTGATACTGCTAAAATGGAAGAAAAATAACAGACAGGGTTCAAATGTTTTATCAAAACACCAATTCCCATAGCTACTAAAGGAAACACTGGAGGATATTTCAGGTACTGTCAGTGGATCGCTTCCATCTGGATTTTCAGAATCTTAAATTTATCCGTATGATCCTCAAAGAGTCTAAGTCAATATACCATCCACTAGCTCAAACACAAATGCATATTTTATCCGAATGTGTCATTTAAATTCTTTCTGAAATACATTACAAAAATAAAGAAAACAAACAGAATCGTTGCTGCAGATTAAATGTGCAAATAGGTAAAAGCATTGCAATTGTAGACTTGCAAGAAGTACAAAATTGTGGTGGTGAGCTAGGGCCTTCTAAAAAACATTAAACATCTCTGTCCCTAAAAAGCCCCATAAAAACTTGTACAACAGTGACAATCAAACAGAAATGGTTTGGTTCACAGGGTGCTTTGCAATGACAGTTCTGATGGAAGTTTAAGGAATATGATTGCCTGTTGAGAAAGTGATTTACTTTAAATATTTTTTTGACATACCATTAGGCAACACACAACTCAAGTCATGTTCTTGGGCCATTATTAAGTTTACGGCCAAAAAGTGTATCAAACATTTCATAGGCCAAATCATGGAAAGCCATGGTGACCCAAATTCTTCTTTACTTTCTGGAGAAGTGAAATTAAATTCTTAAGAAAAATAAGTGACACAAACTACTTTGGGTTGCCAACTAAAGATGACACTGCCCAGGTTGATATTGATGACATTGTTAACATGCTACCAGAACCAGATTTAATTATACTTGGCCATCTTAAATTTATAGTAAATTTTTCTGCAATGAATGTTGATTAAAGTAATCTCATAACTGAGAATTTACAAATATTTTGAAAGTCTTAGTACATAGGTTATAAGTCAAATGCTTTTACTATTATGTTAATAGCGGCTACCCGTAGGTAGGTCCAATGAGTTTAATTGGCAATTTTTAGCAGTTTATTGTCAGTAGAAAGCATTGCATATATCTGTTTTATAATATTTTTAAATTTTGTATACAACGAGTTGTATAAGCATTTTACTTTTGCTATTTCATCCAATTTCACTAATTAAAAGCATTTAAAAGTTGTGGAAAACTATGTATTTGTATGTAATAAAACTCTTACAAAATAGAAAAAAGTGCTTTGGTTTAAATTTTTATTTTATGAAAATGACCACCTTGAACTGTAATATTAAATGGTTTAGGCTGTGTTCACCCCTTGCTTCATTTCAGTCTTTGCATCAATAAAATATATGACACCATCTTCACTTCAAACTAGAGGTGAAGATGGTCAGCTATATATATCTGGATATAACACATATTTTAATGAAACCTGGTTTTAAAGATGCTCTGATAGGGACTTCTGACTATCCTTACACAATTTACTAAATTAGCTAGCATAAAACTGAGATATTAAAAAAAAATAAAGGATAAACTGACCATCTTCATTCCAATTTCAACTTGACGGTGCCTGTCTTATATTAATGTTCTGTAAATTAAAAAGACCCAAGTGGGATAGATGTGCACCACCCGCCTCAGATGTGGGTGTGTGATAACAAAATAGGCTGAAAAGTTTAGTTTGTATACTAATTTTCTTGGCATACTATTAGAATCACTACTAATTATCTAACCTTTGTTACTTGATTGAAATCAAAGTTATTAAACTGTTTGTGCAGATTGGTATCTAGTTTATTTTTAGGTTTGGCAAATAATTAGTTTTTCTCTCTATCCAGAGCTATTTTTTTTAATCCAAGCCACTCATTTAGTAAAAATGGATATGTTTTCATGTCACTCTCTATATTTCGCAGCGAGTTTCCCTTATAAAGGCTTGTATTTGAGCTTTGAGGTCAACTTTGGTAATAGCATTAATTAATATGGACTAGGGCCTAGACCCTAATCCTGTTGGACACCACAGTTAATAAGACTTAGTTCACTGTTACAGTTGTTAATATGAATAAATAATTTCATTTTGCTTGGGGAATTTTCTATTCATTTTAGTGCTGTGCCTCACATACTAGATATTTTACAATTTAAATAGGCCTAGTAGAATATTGTGAAATGCTTTCTTCAAGTGAAGGAAAAGTGTTCTACAAGATTGATTTAGATTCATTTAGTCGTTTGGATTCTATCACTAAGCTCAATTGCATATATAAGTGTGTTTGACCCATTTCTGAAACTACATTGACCATGCTATTAAATTGTTTCAAAACAATATTTAGGCCTATAGCTTTTTCCAAAACTTTAGAGATAGTAGATTATCAGGAATTAAATCTATAATTATTTGTGCCAACTCCCTTATAGATGTTCATTACTACTTTACATAGTTTAAGGTTGTTGGATGTAGTTGGACCATAATCTATCTACATTTGGGCTGTCCAATGGCTGGGAGTGTTAATGCACTAGTCTGGAGCAGACTTTATCGTTTGTGAGGGCCTTTTAAGAATAAGGATTGTGGTTTGAATCCTACTTAGGGCCATCAAGTGTAAATTTGTAGACGGGGCATGACTGGTTTTGAGTTCCTTATGCTCATTGGAGCCATAGTGCTGGTATACCAGTTTTAATCCTATAAAACAAACTGTTATTGGGGTATTTTCAGGTTTTGAGAAGCCTTCAGCCATACAGCAGCGGTCCATCAAGCCCATAGTGAAGGGAAGGGATGTGATAGCACAGGCACAGTCGGGAACTGGTAAGACTGCAACATTCTCCATTGCCATCCTTCAGTCCCTGGATACTACAGTAAGAGAGAGCCAGGTGTTGTGTCTCTCTCCCACCCGCGAGCTCGCCACACAGATACAAAAGGTCATTCATTATATGTAGACTATACATTTTTGGTTGCTCTGTTTTGAACAGATATTAAGTTGACTTAACCAATCATACCTTATCTAAATTTTTAAAGAGGTCCTTTGTTGGCTTTGGGTTGAAAAATGACTTAAATACAATACATTGCAGTGGTACCTATGTAAGGGTTTTTGTTTTATACACCTGACCCAAAAATAAGCCACCCTTCAATATAGGCAGCACACTAAAATTACAATCTCTTTGAAAGAAAAAATATATATTTGTGTCTGTAAATGAATCCTTTAGCTTTCCTAATGTTCATATTATTTACATGTCTTATAACTAATATTTTACTTTTTTGTTCTAACTAATTTTTAATTATTGCTGAGAGATACTTTATAAATCATGATCTACATTGGGTTAGGCTGTATATATCTCTTTAAAACGAAAGTGTATATTCTTGTTATTTATTATTACAGCAATTTCATTCTAACCTCAAATGTGTGGTAAGTAGGCTATTAAAAGGTCATCCCTTTTCTTAAGAACAAAATATGATTGTGTCTGTTGTTTTTTAAGAGTCAAGGTTCATATAATTTTATAAACTTTTTGAAGCAGTAAAGAGCACCACCATGTGATGTAAAGATTATAAACTATTTCAATGTATAGCAATATAACTACATGTAGTCCTCAAAGCTACAAAATTTGTTACATTTTATCTAAGGGTGCGATTATATAATCAGAACTAATGTTTTATAATGGTTGTTTTTGACCAAAAAAAGTGCAGCCTATTATCAGGTCAATACGATATTACAACTCTTTACAATAAAGTTGCTAGTTTTTTTGAACCTAAGTTTTAATAGTTATTACTATTTGTAAGCTTCTATAAAAAATTTCAGAACTTTTTGCTTTGGTATGCTCTACAGCAAACTTAAGAGGCTACAATGTAGTAACCAAGGCACGTCTAAACAAGGTAAGTGCAGCTTCCAGAAACCATTGTAATAGATAAAATTAGATGGTTGTTATTTTGTAGGTTATTCTTGCACTGGGTGACTTCATGAACGTCCAGTGTCATGCGTGTATTGGTGGTACAAACCTAGGCGAAGACATACGCAAGTTGGATTACGGCCAACATGTGGTCTCAGGGACACCTGGAAGAGTGTTTGGTAATCGACGTTCTTATATTTCAACTAGCTTTATGTTGATATTAATTTCGTAATGTTTTATACTGTACTGTCTTTTAAATATTTAAGTTACTTTCCAGAACACTGCGGATGATGAAATGCACTATTATTTACTTAAAGACTGTATGGGCACACAACATGAAAAATTACAGTGCTCTGTTGCACAGATCTACGATTCAAACTAAAAGTTCAACCTGCCACACAAAAACTCTGCAACTGAGCAAACTGTTGATTGAGCTGTTAATGTTTAGACTTAACATGCATCACTAAAACAAAATTGAAATTTTTACTTCAGACAGATTGAATGTTTGAAATAAAATTTGCAGGTTTATTTATCTACAAGAGTACATGGAGAATGTCATTGTCACCTATGATGGTTGGTTTTGTTGCAGACATGATTCGTCGACGGGTCCTTCGCACCAGGTCCATTAAGATGCTTGTCCTAGATGAGGCTGACGAGATGTTAAACAAAGGTTTCAAAGAACAGATCTATGATGTGTACCGGTATCTGCCGCCCGCTACGCAGGTTGGTAGTGGAGCAGTATTTTGTTCATGAGATATAGTCACTTTAAAATTTAATCTAGCCTTTTTGTTTACACAAATAACTAGATTTGATTATATCCAAACGCACTGGCAGCTTGTGAGTAAACCTTAAGGAAAGGTGCTCTCTTAAAAACTGTCAATTAGGTAGACTACAGCTTACCTTATACCATCCTGTATTTAACTTAAAAACTACACTTAAAAAAAGTATGAAAAGCATAAAGTTAATAAAAGCTATAAAGTTATAAATGTGTAACAACTCACTGGTCCAAGTTGAAGGCTGTCCATCATGAAATCCATACACTAATAAATATATAAACAGGATCTTAACACTATCTTGAACACTATAGACACAAGATACTTAAAGCATTAGTGTATCACTAAGTTTATTGTTGGAAAGAAAAATCTAATCTTCAGTTTAGTCTGAAATGAATATTTCTATTACTATCTTGTTAAAGTCTGGTATCTTGCGAGTCATTGACGGTTCTATAGACAATATGGCCAAAGCATTTAATCCGGCTTCACTTCTGGTGTTTCTTAAGTAGGATTTTATTAACTAAGAGTTGAAAAACACTGCTGACTTTCCATAGTAGTTATAGGAATAGTTCCGAACGTGTAGTAAGACGCGGTGCTAATAATAACAAAGGAATAGTTACAAGAATTTTTAATGCTTTTATAATTTCTTTAAATATACTGTCCACTTCAAAAGAAGTTATAAAGTTTAATGTTTTCAAGCAGTCATATTTTCTTCTGTTATTTCTGACCTCGAGTAAAAACAAAAATCAAAGATCTGTTAAAAAAGTTAAAGTTTATCAATCATTGGAAATGCACTGAAGAACTGGTTAATATCATCTACTGTAAAATGTTTCGGGATTTGTTTGAGTTATTGTGCCGCGCTTTTGGGTGCCTATTATTGAGATATTGAATTAAATGCTGCACGATGGGTGCCAATTATTATGTTCTTGAAATTATTATTCCGCTATTGAGTGGCAATTATTATGTTGCTGTTATTGTACTATGATGCCCCGCGATGGGCGTTAATTATTATGGTACTGTTTTTGTTTGAGTTACCAAGCCCCACGTTGGGCACCAATTATTTTGTTCTTGTTGCGCGTTGGGTGCCAATTAAAATGTAACGGTTTAATTAGCCGATATTTGCCCCGTGATCGGGCACTAATTACAATATTACAGTATTTTGATTATATAACAGGGTATCTACTGAGTCACGAAAGTCACAAAATAGTCATTAATTAAAAAAAATCATGAAAAGTCACGAATTTTTAATATTTTGGTCATAAAGTCACGAAAATAATTTTAGGTTGAATTTCCCGCACATCGTAACAAAGCGAATGCTTCAAAGATAGAGCTATCCACTACACGTGATGGCACGCGCCAGTCGAAAGTTGCCTGTTTGTTTTGTTTGTGACTCCAACGACAAGGTTAACGCTCGCCATCTTGTATTAAATTTTAATGTGGCGTGCTACTTGTCCTGTGGGGTGTGTGAGTGCATTATGCCGTGTGTGTGTGTGTCTACAAATAATGGTTATCGAGTGAATGAATTGGAATTCAGGTTTTGTAGATGATACGGGAAAATACCAGGACATTTTCTACACAAACCGGGCATTCATCTGTGTTGTGGATCTGAATCAAGATGTTGGCGGCAATTATCAATTTTTTACGCTGTCATTGATCTGACTGCAATTTGAAGGCGATGTAAAATGTATATTATAATTTCAAATTAACGTTGGCAGCAAATAGTAA